>SZWC01010750.1:53818-68574 GCA_023375785.1 Penium margaritaceum | reverse complement strand
GACCTCGCACAGGCTGTGAGCGCTGTGAGCCAGCACATGGCTAATCCCGGACCGGAGCACCAGAAGGCAGTGAAGCGGATCTTCCGCTACCTTGCTGGAACCATCAACATCGGCATCACCTACAACGGCAATGACAACAGCATCATCGGCTACACAGACGCAGATTGGGCTTCAAACCCTGAGGACCGCAAGTCCATCTCTGGACATGTGTTCCTCATGAATGGTGGGGCCATCAGTTGGTGCAGCAAGCGGCAGGTGGTCGTGGCCACCTCGAGTACAGAAGCTGAGTACGTATCTCTCAGCTTTGGAGCCAAGGAAGCAGTTTGGCTCCAACGTCTCATGGCAGAGATGAGTGGGAGTGCAGCAGTTCCAGTTCCTGTGCGCGTCGACAACCAGAGCGCAATCGCACTCGCCAAGAATCCTGAGCACCATGCACGCACCAAGCACATTGATATTGCATATCATTTCATCAGGCACATGGTGCAGGAGGGTGCTATCAAGCTGGAGTTTACTCCAACCAGCAAGCAGGTCGCTGATTTCTGCACCAAGCCAGTGACCCGTGAGAAGCAGCAGTTTTGCATGAAGGCATGTGGACTCAGCCCACTCTGACTGCGGCAAAGTGGGAGATTGTTGGGAAAGGAGCCATCTGGCTCAGTTTCAGGTCCACAGGAGCAAGTTCCAGGAAAGTACCAGATGCTTGCTCCGATCGCCGATCCGACTTCACCATTGGAAAGATCAGGTGGCAAAATGTCTGCGGTCCAAGTTTGAGGCCGATCCAACGGTCGGATTGGGAGATATGAATTTTCGAAGTTTCGGGGGTCATGGACCGTCGATGTCTGGTTGGGCATGGGTGATGGCTCCATGCCTTAGCCTGAGAAAAGAAAAAAGGGCAAGAGGTCCAGGGTCAAGACCTGATGGGAGAAATATCCAAAAAGGTCCTTGGTCTTAGGATTGCCTTGTCAGAGTGTGCTGACTAGGATAAAGGTACCTCTCCTTACTTTTTNATTCTCCATGGGTTTGTGGGTTATGTGACCACTAGGAGTGTGCCATGAGAGCATTCTCTAGCTCTCTAGGTCGTGTGTGAGTGGTCAGCCTGATTGCTAGGCTGATTTCCTCCCTTGTGTGAGATTATGGACTCTAGTGTGTGAGCCTTAGCCTCCATGGCTAAGTGGTGTGGCTTGTGATAGGGCTGACTTGCCCAAGCTCTAGCTCTATATGTACTCCACCATTTTGAGTGATTGAACAACCATTCTTCAGCACAAGTGATGCCCTTCCAATCACACATGCTCGCTGCTCCAAGGCTCCCTCTCTCCTCAAGTTCCAACAAGAAGTACCAGAGCGCCGTCGGCAGTCTCATGTACCTGATGGTGGCAACCAGGCCGGACCTCGCACAGGCTGTGAGCGCTGTGAGCCAGCACATGGCTAATCCCGGACCGGAGTACCAGAAGGAAGTGAAGCGGATCTTCCGCTACCTTGCTGGAACCATCAACATCGGCATGACCTACAACGGCAATGACAACAACATCATCGGCTACACAGACGCAGATTGGGCTTCAAACCCTGAGGATCGCAAGTCCATCTCTGGACATGTGTTCCTCATGAATGGTGGGGCCATCTGCTGGTGCAGCAAGCGGCAGGTGGTCGTGGCCACCTCGAGTACAGAAGCTGAGTACGTATCTCTTAGCTTTGGAGCCAAGGAAGCAGTTTGGCTCCAACGTCTCATGGCAGAGATGAGTGGGAGTAGAGCAGTTCCAGTTCCTGTGCGCGTCGACAACCAGAGCGCAATCGCACTCGCCAAGAATCCTGCGCACCATGCACGCACCAAGCACATAGACATCGCATATCATTTCATCAGGCACATGGTGCAGGAGGGTACTATCAAGCTGGAGTTTACTCCAACCAGCAAGCAGGTCGCTGATTTCTGCACCAAGCCAGTAGTTCTGCATGAAGGCATGTGGACTCAGCCCACTCTGACTGCAGCAAAGTGGGAGATTGTTGGGAAAGGAGCCATCTGGCTCAGTTTCAGGTCCACAAGAGCAAGTTCCAGGAAAGTACCAGATGCCTGCTCCGATTGCCAATCCAACTTCACCATTGGAAACATGAGGTAGCAAAATATCTACGGTCCAAGTTTGAGGCCGATGCAACGGTCGGATTGGGAGATATGAATTTTCGAAGTTTCGGGGGTCATGGACCGTCGATGTCTGGGTGGGCATGGGTGATGGCTCCATGCCTTAGGTTGAGAAAAGAAAAAAGGCAAGAGGTCCAGGGTCAAGATCTGATGGGAGAAATATCCAAAAAGGTCCTTGGTCTTAGGATTACCTTGTCAGAGTGTGCTGACTAGGATAAAGGTACCTCTCCTTGTGTGCTAGCCATGGACACATGGCGATTCTCCATGGGTTTGTGGGTTATGTGACCACTAGGAGTGTGCCATGAGAGCATTCTCTAGCTCTCTAGGTCGTGTGTGAGTGGTCAGCCTGATTGCTAGGCTGATTTCCTCCCTTGTGTGAGATTATGGACTCTAGTGTGTGAGCCTTAGCCTCCATGGCTAAGTGGTGTGGCTTGTGAGAGGGCTGACTTGCCCAAGCTCTAGCTCTATANAAAGGTACCTCTCCTTACTTTTTGGGTGAGGTGAGATCCTTGTGTGCTAGCCATGGACACATGGCAATTCTCCATGGGTTTGTGGGTTATGTGACCACTAGGAGTGTGCCATGAGAGCATTCTCTAGCTCTCTAGGTCGTGTGTGAGTGGTCAGCCTGATTGCTAGGCTGATTTCCTCCCTTGTGAGAGATCATGGACTCTAGTGCGTGAGCCTTCGCCTCCATGGCTAAGTGGTGTAGCTTGTGAGAGGGCTGACTTGCCCAAGCTCTAGCTCTATATGTACTCCATCATTTTGAGTGATTGAACAACTATTCTTCAGCACAAGTGATGCCTTTCCAATCACACATGCTCGCTGCTCCAAGACTCCCTCTCTCCTCAAGTTCCAACAAATCATCAGCATCTGCGCTCTCTTTCCGTCCCATTTCTGCTGCTTCTCCTTCGGTACGTGCATGTGCGCCAGGCTGCCAAATACTCGGAGATGACCCACGCTTGGTTGGTTGCCAAACCACGCCTTGTATGGTGTCATTTGCTTTTGTACCCTAATTGGACTGCGGTTCTTCATGTAGACCGCAGTGCTCACGGCTTTAGCCCGGAAGTCGTAGGTCAGCCGAGGCGCGTGCAGCATGGAGCGCGCCCATTCTACAATGGTACGTTTGGCGCATTCTGCTGCACCATTTTGTTGAAGCGAGTACGGCGCGGTACACTGCGCCTTGATGCCAGCTGCTAAGAGGTAGTCCTGGAACTCCTTACTTAGGTATTGTCCACCGCGATCGCTGCACAACGCCTTGATCTTCTTGCAAGTCTGGTTCTCTACCATGGCCTTGAACTCCTTGAACCTGTCAAAGCACTCATCCTTGGATGGAAGGAAGAACATAGCAGTGTAACGGCTGAAATCATCAATGAAGGTCAGGAAATACCTAGAGCCTCCAAAGCTTCGGGTCTGCATCGGTCTGCACAAGTCCGTGTAGACCAGCTCCAACACCTCCTTCGCACGCTCCCCTGCTCCAGAGAATGCCGCGCGGTGCTGCTTTCCCTCCAAACAACCGATG
Organism: Penium margaritaceum; assembly: GCA_023375785.1. Lineage (NCBI taxonomy): Eukaryota > Viridiplantae > Streptophyta > Zygnematophyceae > Desmidiales > Peniaceae > Penium > Penium margaritaceum. The sequence continues at coordinate 64,927 of SZWC01010750.1, read as the reverse complement.
TACAACTGTTGCTCAAAGTTAGAGATGGTAGGCAGGTCACGCACCATCTGCTTTGCTTGAAGTTGCTACAAGGCGCGCATGCCGATGTGGCTGTAGCGCACATGCAAGATCTCGCCATCTGTCGCCTGCATAACTGCTGCAAGGCTCTGCTCACGCGAGATCTTGGTCGCCCCTACAGGCGCTACATGTCGCCCTCCTTCACCGACCTGGCCAACTCCTCTCTTGTAGCCTTGTTGAGGATGTAGCCATAGTCATCATCGAGGACGATGCGCAGTCCTGTGTTTCTAATAGAGGAGACTGAGAGGAGGTTGAATGCAGCATCAGGTAGATACAGCACGCCATGGAACACTCCCTCTTCAATGCCACGTGGGATCTCCAACCACATCTCCACAATCCCAATTCCCTCAGCATATCAGATCATCACCCATAACGATAGGACAGGGAGGGATGGACAGCAGTTGTGTAAACCACTCCTTGTGATGTGTGAGGCTCTTGGTACATACTGAGTCCTTGTTCTATACGAGATCGGCTTTCTCAACCTTCGACATGTCAGACTTTGCCATGAAGAGACGGTCGCGCACCTCCTTGGCCACATTCATGTTGCCAAAATGGTGCACACCAGCCTGGTTTTCTTGCTGTTGCTGCTGCTGCTGACGCTACTGTGACTGCTGCTGCTGCTGTTGCTGTTTTTGCTGCTGCTACTGCGATGACTGCTTCTGCTGTTACTGCTCCTTTTTGTTTGTCTTGAGCTTGAAATACTCCTTTTTGTAGAGTCCCTCTTTCTGGCACTATTGGCATTTGCCTTTGTTTCTGTCTTTCGGCTCCCTAGACTACTGCCGCTGCAACTAGTCACGTTAGCTCGTGGCCACAAAAGCTACTTCACTGCTACCGCCTCCATTGCGCTTTGCTGTATTGCGATGCAATTCCACTTGCACCAGGTGTGTGCAGATGAAGTCGAGGTCGAGAGTTGGCTTGCACTCCAGCGTCTCTCGCACTGAGTCGTAGCTAGTTAGGAGTCCCCTCAGTAAGAGGAGGATAAACCGCGTCTCTTCCACAGGGTTGTCGGCCGCTCTCAGCTGCTTCGCCAGCTCCTTTGCCCTGTCCAGATACACCTCCATCCCTTCACCACCCTGCATTTTCAGCGCCATCATCTTTTCCTCCAAAAGCATGAGGAATGTAGGATCCTTGCTCTCATACTTCTTGCACAACATGTCCCACCCCTCCTTTGCAGTAGCCTTGTCACTCACGTACTGAAGATGCCGATTGGAGATTGTGTTGACAAGCAACCTGTAGGCCTGCCTGTCCTTCTTCTTCCACTCCTCATACACCACTGGTACAGCTGCAGAAGAACCCCCATCAGCTGCACTATTTTGCGAAGTCTTCCCCGCCACTTCTTGCGCTGCATTGATACTTTTTGCCTGTGGAACTGGGGCCGGTTTGTCGCTACTCACTACCTCCCACAAGCCCCTCTCTTCCAAAAGGAGGCGGGTACGGATCTTCCAAAACGTGAAGTTGGCGCGTCCCTCCAGCCTCTCAAAAGGCTTGGCTGCTGTCACAACGCCAGCTGCTACCATTTTTAGCCTTGGTGATGCTCAGCGCTACCCTTGGATGGCCGCACTATCCCTGCTTCTGCTGCAACTTTTGCCAGAAATCTGTCAGATAGAACATTGACTATGGATGCCAGCAGACTAGGAGTTTTGAAAAATGGAGTGCACCACTGCAAAATTCAGCTCAAAAACGTTCAGATTGACCCATAAAACAAGGTCATCAACAGGAGATTTTGAAAGATATGCCCTCTTGAAAACATGGTACGCTTCTGCTCCGACTCCAACTTAGACTGGCCAGCTTGTAAACAGCATCTCTGCTAAACGAATAAATGGAATGCAAATATTTTTGGACCGATGGAAAGCCTAGGAGGCTATCACAAGCCACACCACTTAGCCATGGAGGCTAAGGCTCAAACACTAGATTCCACAATCTCACACAAGGGAGGAAATCAGCCTAGCAATCAGGCTGACCACTCACACACGACCTAGAGAGCTAGAAAATACTCTCAGGACATACTCCTAGTGGTTATATAACCCACAATCTCATGCAGAATCACCATGTGTCCATGGCTGGTACACAAGGATCTCATCTAACCTCAAAAGTAAGGAGAGGTACCTTTTTCCTAGTGAATGTTGGAACTTGAGGAGAGAGGGAGCCTTGGAGAAGCGAGTATGTGTGATTGGAAGGGCATCACTTGTGCTGAAGAATGGTTGTTCAATCACTCAAAATGATGGAGACATATAGTGCTAGAGCTTGGGCAAGTCAGCCCTCTCACAAGCCACACCACTTAGCCATGGAGGCTAAGGCTCACACACTAGAGTCCATAATCTCATACAAGGGGGAAAATCAGCCTAGCAATCAGGCTGACCACTTACACAAGACCTAGAGAGCTAGAGAATGCTCTCATGGCACTGTCCTAGTGGTCACATAACCCACAAACCCATGGAGAATTGCCATGTGTCCATGGCTAGCACACAAGGATCTCACCTCACCTAAAAAGTAAGGAAAGGTGCCTTTATCCTAGTCAGCACACTCTGACAAGGCAATCCTAAGACCAAGGACCTTTTTGAATATTTCTCCCATCAGGTGTTGACCTTGGACCTCTTGCCTTTTTCTTTTCTCAGGCTAAGGCATGGAGCCATCACCCATGCCCACCCAGACATCGACGGTCCATGACCCCCGAAACTTCAAAAATTCATATCTCCCTATCCGACCGTTGCATCGGCCTGAAATTTGGATTGTAGACATTTTGCCACCTGATCTTTCCAATGATGAAGTCAGATTGACGATCGGAGCAAGCATTTGATACTTTCCTGGAACTTGCTCCTGTAGACCTGAAACCGAGCCGGATGGCTCCTTTCCCAACAATCTCCCACTTTGCCGCAGTCAAAGTGGACTGGGTCCACATGCCTTCATGCAGAACTGCTGCTTCTCACGAGTCACTGACTTGGTACACAAATCAGTGACCTGCTTGCTGGTTGGAGTAAACTCCAGCTTGATAGCACCCTCCTGCACCATGTGCCTGATGAAATGATATGTGATGTCAATGTGCTTGGTGCGTGCATGGTGCTCAGGATTCTTGGCGAGTACGACTGCGCTCTGGTTGTCGACGCGCAAAGGAACTGGAACTGCTGCACTCCTACTCATCTCTACCATGAGACGCTGAAGCCAAACTGCTTCCTTGGCTCCAAAGCTGAGAGAGACGTACTCAACTTCTGTGCTCGAGGTGGCCACGACCACCTGCCGCTTGCTGCACCAGCTTATGGCTCCTTCATTCATGAGAAAGACATGTCCAGAGATGGACTTGCGAGTCTCAGGATTTGAAGTCCAATCTGCATCTGTGAAGCCGATGATGCTGTTATCGTTACCGTTGTAGGTGATGCCGATGTTGATGGTTCCAACAAGGTAGCGGAAGATCCGCTTCACTGCCTTCATATGCTCCGGTGCGGGATTAGCCATGTGCTGGCTCACAGCGCTCATAGCCTATGCGAGGTCCGTCCTGGTTGCCACCATCAGGTACATGAGACTGCCGACGGCGCTGTGGTACTTCTGCCGTTCGGCTGCGTCTGCTTCTCCATTGAAGCTCACGAGGTACTGCCGTGTCTCCAGCGGTGTGCCGATGGATTTTGCCTCTACCATGCCAAACCGTTGCAAAACATCCTTGATATAGCGGCTCTGCTACAGCGAGAGAGAGCGTGAGTTGCGGTCATGCGTGATCCGGATACCGAGGAAGTATGATGCCTCCCCGAGATCAGATATCTGGAAGCGCTCCTGCATGGCTTCCTTGAACTCTTGCAGTGCAGACATGCTGTTGGAAAAGAGGAGCATGTCATCTACATAGACGATGATGATGAGCACCTCATGACCATGCTGCTAGCGATAGATGCTGTAGTCACACTCACTGCGCTCAAACCCCATGCACTGTAACGCCGCATCCAACTTCTTATTCCAAGCACGCGACGCTTGCTTGAGGCCGTATAGTGACTTTTGCAGCTTGCAAAGCAGGTGCTCCTGGCCATCCATTACGAACCCCTCTGGCTGCTCCATATAGATCTCCTCTTCCAACTCACCATTCAAGAATGCTGTCTTGACATCCATGTGGTGAACCTCGAAGTCCTTACCTGTTTAGGGTTTAGGATGCACACAGAGGCAAACTTTGCGACAGGGACAAACGTTTATGTGTAGTCGATACCCTCCTGCTTTGAGTAGCCCTTGGCGACCAGCCTCGCCTTGTACTTTTTGGGCTTACCATCTACTTCCCGCTTCTTCTTGAACACCAACTTGCACTTGATCACCTTACGTCCAGAGGATGCTCAGTCAGCTCCCACGTGCCGTTGTCCAACTATGACTGTATCTCCTACTGCACGGCATGCACCCAATCTGCTGCATCCGGTGCAGCCATGGCCTCCTTGTATGACGTTGGCTCATCTGAATCTGCTGCAACTGCAACGTTCATCTGTTCTGGTTTCTGCGGCATCCAGAAATGGCCGCGCTCACCAGGCTTATAACGCACTCTAAGAGGGTACCTGCGACCTGGTGTTGGAGCGTTAGCGGGCGGCTGGCACGGTGCTGCAGGCACAACTGCTGCTACAGGTGGTGCTACATCTCCCTCCTCTGCTTCTGCCAATGAGGCTGCAACATCTGCTACATCAGACATGGGAGAGTAGAGTGATTCTCCCACTGTCATAGTAGAGGAAGGATCGGGAGAGACTGGGTCTGGAAGGATTTGTACTTCCACCGTCACATCAGCTGCTGGTTCTGCTGCCTCTTCACAGACAATGTTGGTGCCGATGACGTTACTCTCATTGAATACGACATCTCCGGAGATGATGACGTAGCCTTTATTCCTCTCGTAGAGGAAATAGGCCTTGCTTGCCATGTCGTAGCCAATCATGAGTATCTGTGCACTCTTTGTGTCCCATTTTTGCCGCTTTTCCTTGGGTACGTTCATGTGCGCCAGGCTGCTAAATGCTCGGAGATGACCCATGTTCGGTTTGTTGCCAAACCACGCCTCGTACGGCATCATCTGCTCCAGCGCCTTCGTTGGACCGCCGTTCTTCATGTAGACAGCAGTACTCACGGCTTCAGCCCAGAAGTCGTAGGTCAGCCGAGCCGCGTGCAGCATGGAGGGCGCCGACTCCACAATGGTACGGTCGACGTGTTCTGCTACACCGTTCTGCTGTGGCGAGTACGGCGCGGTACGCTGCGCCTTCATGCCAGTTGTTGCGAGGTAGTCCTGGAACTCCTTGCTCAGGTACTCTCCACCGCGATCGCGTCGTAGCGCCCTGATCTTCTTGCCAGTCTGGTTCTCCACCATGGCCTTGAACTCCTTGAACCTGTCAAAGCACTAGTCCTTGGAAGAAAGGAAGTACACAGCAGAGTAACGGCTGAAATCATCGATGAAGGTCTGGAAATACCTAGAGCCTCCAAAGCTCCGGGTCTGCATCGGTCCGCACAAGTCTGTGTGCACCAGCTCCAACACCTCCTTTGCACACTCCCCTGCTCCAGAGAAAGCCTCCCGGTACTGCTTCCCCTCCAAACAGCCGATGTACGATTGCTGCTCAAAGTTAGAGATGGTAGGCAGATCACGCACCATCGGCTTTGCTTGAAGCTGCTGCAGGGCGCGCATGTCGATGTGGCCGTAGCGCGCATGCCAGATCTTGCCATCTGTCGTTTGCATCACTGCTACAAGACTCTGCTCACGCGGGATTTATGTTGCCCCCAGCAGGCGGTACATGTCGCCCTCCTTCACTGATCTGGCCAACTCTTCTCCTCTATTCTTGTTGAGGATAATGCCGTAGTCATCATCGAAGACAACGCGGAAACCTGTGTTTGCAAAAAATGGGACTGAAAGGAGGTTGAATGTAGCATCAGGTACATATAGTACACCATGGAAAACTCCCACTTCAATACCACGCGGGGTCTCCAACCACATCTCCACAATTCCAAATTCTCTCAGCATACACCATTCAATCATCACCCAAAGCAATCAGACAGGGGGGAATGGAGAGCAGCTGCGTGAACAACTCCTTGTGGTGCGTCAGACTCTTGGTACACCTCGAGTCCTTGTACCACGCCAGATCTGCCTTTTCCTTCTGCGACATGTCAAACTTCGCCATGAAGAGGCGGTCGCGTACCTCCTTGGCGACGTTCATGTTACCACAATGGCGCACGCTAGTCTGGTTCTGCTGCTGCTGTTGCTTGCGTTGTTGTGACTGCTGTAGCTGTTGTTGTGGAGATTGCTGCTTTGACTGCTGCTGCTGCTGCTCCTTCTTGTCCCTCTTGAACTTGAAGCACTCTTTCTTGTAGTGCCCCTCTTTCTGGCAATAGAGGCACTTCCCCTTCTTCTTGCCTCTCTGCTCGGACTGCTGCTGCTGCTGGTTACATGAGCCCATGGCCATGAAAGCTGCTTCACTACTGCTACTGCCGCCATTGCGCTTTGCTACATTGCGACGCAGTTCCACCTGCACCAAGTGCGTGCAGATGAAGTCGAGGTCGAGAGTCGTCTGGCACACCAACGTCTCTCGCACCGTGTCGTAGCTGGTTGGGAGTCCCCTCAGCAAGAGGAGGATGAAGCGCGTTTCTTCCATAGGGTTGCCGGCCGCTCTCAACTACTTCGCCAGCTCCTTTGCCCTGTCCAGATACGCCTCCATCCCTTCACCACCCTGCATTTTTAGCGCCATCATCTTTTCCTCCAAAAGCATGAGGAATGCAAGATCCTTGCTCTCATACATCTAGCACATCGTGTCCCACCCCTCCTTTAAAGTAGCAATGTCACTCACGTACTGAAGATGCGGGTTGGAGATGGTGTTGACAAGCAACCTCTAGGCCTACCTGTCCTTCTTCTTCCACTCCTCATACGTCGCTGGTACAACTGCAGAAGAACCCGCATCAGCTGCACTCTTTTGCGGCGTCTTCTCCGCCACCACCTGCACTGCGGTGATGCCTTTTGCCTGTGGAACTGGAGCCGGCTCGTCGCCGCTCACCACCTCCCACAAGCCCCTCTCCTGCAAAAGGAGGCCGGTACGGATCTTCCNCTTCCACTCCTCATACGTCGCTGGTACAACTGCAGAAGAACCCGCATCAGCTGCACTCTTTTGCGGCGTCTTCTCCGCCACCACCTGCACTGCGGTGATGCCTTTTGCCTGTGGAACTGGAGCCGGCTCGTCGCCGCTCACCACCTCCCACAAGCCCCTCTCCTCCAAAAGGAGGCGGGTACGTATCTTCCAAAACGTGAAGTTGGCGCGTCCCTCCAGCCTCTCCAAAGGATGGGCTGCTGTTATAACGCTAGCTGCTGCCATTTTTAGCCTTGGTGATGCTCAGCGCTGCCCTTGGATGGCAGCGCTACCCCTGCTTCTGATGCTGCTTTGGCCAGAAATCTGTCTGACCAAAAATGGATTGTACATGCCAACAGACTGGGAAGTTTGAAAAACTGAGCCCAGGACTGGAAACTTCAGCTCAAAGCCTTCCAGATCGACCCATAAAACAGGGTCATCAACAGGGGATTTCAAAAGATATGCCCTTTTGGAAAGAGGGTATGCTTCTGCTCCTACTCCAACTCAGACCAGCCAGCTTGTAAACAGCGTTTCTCCCAAACGAATTGATGGAATGCAAGTATTTGTACACCAATAGAAAGCTTAGGAAAAATACTACAATTTGCATGTGCCACATTTTAAATGTGACAAAGAAACGAGAGAGTTATGGTCATCACAAGGCGACAGTCTTACTCATAGGGAAGAGTGTAGCCTTGGCCAACCTCGTTTCGAGCATAACTCTCAATCCCACCGTTGGATCTTCGTAATCTTGGGCTTGTTAGAAAGCTTGTCTCTGGTGACGGTTTCTTCCCAACCCGTCACTCTCAAAGTGACTTGGCTCTGATAACAAATATTAGAACTTGAGGACGGAGGGAGCCTTGGAGCAGCCAGCATGTGTGATTGGAAGGACATCACTTGTGCTGAAGAATGGTTATTCAATCACTCAAAATGATGGAGTACATATAGTACTAGAGCTTGGGCAAGTCAGCCCTCTCACAAGCCACACCACTTAGCCATGGAGGCTAAGGCTCACACACTAGAGTCCATAATCTCACACAAGGGGGAANCGAGCATGTGTGATTGGAAGGGCATCACTTGTGCTGAAGAATGGTTATTCAATCACTCAAAATGATGGAGTACATATAGTACTAGAGCTTGGGCAAGTCAGCCCTCTCACAAGCCACACCACTTAGCCATGGAGGCTAAGGCTCACACACTAGAGTCCATAATCTCACACAAGGGGGAAAATCAGCCTAGCAATCAGGCTGACCACTCACACAGGACCTAGAGAGCTAGGAAATGCTCTCATCGCACTCTCCTAGTGGTCACATAACCCACAAACCCATGGAGAATCGCCATGTGTCCATGGCTAGCACACAAGGATCTCACCTCACCTAAAAAGCAAGGAGAGGTACCTTTATCCTACTCAGCACACTCTGACAAGGCAATCCTAAGAGCAAGGACCTTTTTGGATATTTCTCCCATCAGGTCTTGACCGTGGACCTCTTGCCTTTTTCTTTTCTCAGGCTAAGGCATGGAGCCATCACCCATGCCCACCCAGACATCGACGGTCCATGATCCCCGGAACTTCGACAATTCATATCCCCCAATCCGACCATTGGATCGGCCTGAAATTAGGACCGTAGACATTTTGTCACCTGATCTCTCCAATCAAGAAGTCAGATCGACGATCGGAGCAGGCATATGGTACTTTCCTGGAACTTGCTCATGTGGACCTGAAACTGAGCCGAATGGCTCCTTTCCCAACAATCTCCCACTTTGCCGCAGTCAGAGTGGGCTGAGTCCACATGCTTTCATGCAGAACTGCTTTTTCTCACGGGTCATTGACTTGGTGCAGAAATCAGCGACCTACTTGCTCATTGGAGTAAACTCCAGCTTGAAAGCATCCTCCTGCTCCATGTGCATGATGAAATGATATGCAATGTCAATGTGCTTGGTGCGTGCATGGTGCTCAGGATTCTTGGCGAGTGCGATTACGCTCTGGTTGTCGATGCGCACAGGAACTGGAACTGCTCCACTCCCACTCATCTCTGCCATGAGACATTGAAGCCAAACTGCTTCCTTGGCTCCAAAGCTGAGAGACGTACTCAGGTTCTGTTCTCAAGGTGGCCACGACCACCTGCCGCTTGCTGTACCAGCTGATGGCTCATGAGGAACACATGTCCAGAGATGGACTTACGGTCCTCAGGGGTTGAAGCCCAATCTGCATCTGTATAGCCGATGATGCTGTTGTCCTTGCCGTAGTAGGTGATGTCGATCTTGATGGTTCCAGCAAGGTAGCGGAAGATCCGCTTCACAGCCTTCATGTACTTGGGTCCAGGGTTAACCATGTATTAGCTCATAGTGCTAACAGCCTGTGCGAGGTCCGGCCTGGTTGCCACCATCAGGTACATGAGACTGCGGACGACACTCTGGTACTTCTGCCGCTCAGCTGCATCTGCTTCTCCATTGAAGCTCACGAGGTACTGCCGCGTCTCTAGCGGCGTGCCGATGGATTTTGCCTCTACCATGCCGAACCGCTACAAAACATCCTTGATGTAGCGGCTCTACTACAGCGAGAGAGAGCGTGACTTGCGGTCACGCGTGATCTGGATACCGAGGAAGTATGATGCCTCCCCGAGATCAGACATCTGGAAGCTATCCTGCATGGCTTCCTTGAACTCCTACAGTGTAGACATGCTGTTGGAAAGGAGGAGCATGTCTTCCACATAGACAATGACGATGAGGACCTCATGTCCATGTTGCAAGTAATACACGCTGTAGTCACACTCGCTGCACTCAAACTCCATGCACTACAATGTCGCATCCAACTTCTGGTTCCAAGCACGCAACGCTTGCTTGAGGCCGTACAGCGACTTCTGCAGCTTGCAAACCAGGTGCACCTGGCTATCCATGATGAACCCCTCCGGTTGCTCCATGTAGATCTCCTCCTCCAAGTCACCATTAAGGAATGCCGTCTTGACATCCATGTGGTGAACCTCGAAGTCCTCAGCTGCTGCATAAGAGAGGAGCGTGCGCACAGAGGCAAATTTTGCAACAGGGGTAAAAGTTTCTGTGTAGTCGATGCCCTCCTTTTGCGAGTAGCCCTTGGCGACCAGCCTCGCCTTGTACTTTTCCTGATTACCATCTGCTCCCCGCTTCTTCTTGAACATCCACCTGCACTTGATCACCATTCGTCCAGGTGGATTCTCAGTCAGCTTCCATGTGCCGTTATCCAACCACGACTGTATCTCCTGCTGCACGGCTTGCGTCCAATCTGCTCCATCCGGTGCACCCATGGCCTCCTTGTATGACGTTGGCTCATCTGAATCTGCTGCAACTAAGACCTTGATGTGTTCTGGTTTCTACAACATCCAGAAATGGCTGCGCTCACCAGGTTTGTAACGCACCCTAAGAGGGTACCTGCGACCTGGTGCTGGAGCGTTAGCGGGCGGCTTGCGCGATGCTGCTTGCACAACTGCTGCTGCTGGTGGTACTACATCTCCCTCCTCTGCTTCTGCCGATGAGGCTACTATATCTGCTACATCAGATATGGGAGAGTAGAGTGATTCTCCCACTGTCATACAAGAGGAAAGATCGGGAGAGACTGGGTCTGGAAGGATTTCTGCTCCCAATGTCTCGTCAGCTGCCGGTTCTGCTGCCTCTTCATAGACAATGTAGGTGCCGATGACGTTGCTCTCGTTGATGACCCTCTTTTATGTGTTGGATCTGAAGGAGAGAGGGAGTCTTGGAGCAGCGAGCATGTGTGATTGGAAGGGCATCACTTGTACTGAAGAATGGTTGTTTAATCACTCAAAATAATGGAGTACATATAGAGCTAGAGCTTGGGCAAGTGAGCCCTCTCACAAGCTTCACCACTTAGCCATGGAGGCTAAGGCTCACACACTAGAGTCCATAATCTCACACAAGGGGGGAAATCAGCCTAGCAATCAGGCTCACCACTCACACACGACCTAGAGAGCTAGAGAATGCTCTCATGGCACACTCCTAGTCGTCACATAACCCA
>SZWC01010750.1:18313-46249 GCA_023375785.1 Penium margaritaceum | reverse complement strand
TGCTGCGCTCACCATCCCGATGCCCCATGCCCCTGCCATGTGCGAGTCACTGTCCAACGGCTTTGTGAGAAGTACGCGAGCATCTGCTTGGTCGCGATGTACTATAAATCCACCACTCCATTGGTGATGAGATCGCGCGTGTAGTGATAGCGGATGTCGATGTGCTTCGTCCGCCTGGAGAGGGTGTCCTTGAACGCAATGTCCATCGCGCTCTGGTTGTTGAATTGGACGACCGTGGCCTCCTTCTGTGGTGCGTGCATCTCATCATACAAAACCTGAGGTGGACTTTCTGTTATCCAAGTTGCCTCCAAAATCTGCGTCGGTGTAGTTCTTGAGGCAAAAATGATCTGTTCCTTGAAGGTCGGCGTACTACAGCCCCATGTGCTGTTTCTTATTGAGATAGCGCAAAATGCGCTTCACGGCCTGCCAGTGGAGTGGCCCAGGGTTGGCCACGAACCGACTGACTAGCCCGACAACAAAGGAGATATCCGGCCGCGTACCAATTATGGCAAACATGATGCTATCCACCGCAGACTGGTACGGCACATCCTACATTTTGTAGCGCTCGGCATCTGTGTCGGGGAAGTGGGCGGAGGTGATGTTGCATTTCGTGAGGAGAGGAGTGCTGAGGTATTTGGCGTCTTCCATGCCATAGCGCCGAAGTACCTCTGAGATGTACTTCGTCTGGTTGAGCTCGATGGTGCCTGTAGCTCGGTTGCAATGTATGGCGATGCCTAAGTATTACTCTAGCTCACCGATGTCCTTCATCTGAAACCTCCCTTGCAGCTTCTCCTTGAGGACCTCAAGGGCCTTCATGGAGGTGGAGGCCAGAATCAGGTCATCCACATATAACGCTACCAGCAACAGTTCCTGGTCATCCATATGCACTTACACACTGGGGTCGTTGTGGCAGTACGAGAAGCCAAGGTCAGCCATGAAGCTGTCCATCTCCTTGTACCAGATCCTTGGGGCCTGTTTCAGCCCGTAGAGCGCCTTGATGAGGCGACACACCTACCCGGGTTTTGCCTTGATAACCTCGAGCACCTCCATTAGTATCTCCTTGTCAAGCTTCCCGTAGAGGAAGGCGATCTTCATGTCCATCTGGTGGATGTCCATGTTGCGCGCCGTGGCCACAGCCAGCAAGGTGCGGTTGGAGAGGAAGGACGCGACAAGAGAGTAGATCTCGTCGTACTGAGACACTGCTCTCTACGAGAACGCTTTCACAACGATCCTTGCCTTGTACTTGTCGATGCTGTTGTCTTGCTTGTGTTCGAGGCGTAAGACCCACTTCACGCCCACCGCGTGTGCGTTTGGTGGTCTGTCCACCAGCTCCCACGTTCTGTTCTCCTCGATGGAAGTGAGTTCGCTCTCCATCGCCTCCTTCCACTTAGCGGCATCTGGCCACGAGAGAGCCTCGGCGATGGTAGCCGGCTCCCCCTGTGCAAGGCACAACCAGGTCAAGCCAGTCCACTCCGCCTTCCCTCCATCGTACTGCTTCATAGGCTTTGCTTGGCGCTCACTACGCCGCAATGGTGCTAGTGCTGACTGCTCGTGCTACTGGTACTGTTGTGCTTCTCCAGGAGGGGTCGCTGAAAGGGAAGAGCCACTGGCCTCCGAGGAGGCCTCGGATGTCTCTGACGCGGTCTCAGATGTCAACTCCGCTTCAGGCCTAGCAGACGCTCTCCCTGAATTGGCACCCTTGCTGTCTACGACCACTGGCATCCTACGCCAGTTAGGCGGGGGTGTGTCACCCGCCTCCAGCAGCACGATCCACTCTCCATGTTTTGGAGAGTCCTCTCGGTCCAGCAGTTCTTCCTTGCGGTGTGATTCTTCCTGGAAGGTCACATCTCTGGAGTTATGACTCTTCCTGCTGCTTGGTCCCATAGCCTGTACGCCTTCTTTGCGGCCTCGTAGCTGATCATCACGCACTTGCGCGTACGTGCATCTTACTTTCCCGCTTCTTGTCCATCCTGCAGTTGCTCCTCCTACGTCTTTAGCCGCCACAACATGCGGCAGGGATGGTGTTTTGGCATTCGGCGATGGTATAGCTACCGCTACTGCCTCTACTGCCTAATGTGCCCTTCCACGCTCTTCGTGTGCAGAACGTAGAGCCCATCCGTTCGTGGCACCTTAGCGACAAGGTCTGACGTAGCGTAGGTAATCGTCACGTCCTCGTTCTTGAGGATGACGGCTTCTTTTTGTGTGAACACCACCGTCATCGCGTGATCCGTAATCCGCGAGACGGAGAGGAGGTTCGCGACAAAAGTTGGCATGTAGACGACGTCCTGCAGCCGCAATTCCTTGTCGGCTCCGTTGAGCCGCGTGTGCAAGACTTTCTCTCCCTCACCAGCCGCATACTCGATGCCGCCGTTCACGCACCGGAACTTGGCTGTGGACTGTGTGAGGGACGAGAAGCCACATACCTCGCGAGAGGTGTGGTAGTCCGTGCCACTGACAAGCCCGAAAGCTCTCGGCCGCAGCAGTATAGAGCCCTTGGGAGGGGCCTTGCTCTCGGCCATCATGCTCGTGGACGTTGAGTCCACCTTCTTACTCACATTGCTACTCCCACAACCGCCTCCTTCCTTCTTTGGTGCGCGAAACTCCCGCGTCCAATGCCCTGCCTTGCCACAGTTGTGGCACTTGCCCTTCTTCTTGTCGCTCTTTCCGCCGCCACTGCCTCTACTGTTGCCATGAGACGAGGTGCCTCCCGCGACGTTTTTGATAACGCCGTTGTTGCGCTGTATGGCCGCGTTCTGGACAAACTCGGAGACACGACGGTACGTGAACTCCGACTCCTCCCAACCACCCAAGGTGGTGATCATGGGGCTCTAGCTTGGCGATAAGGCCATGAGGAGAATCATGGCATGCCTCTATTGGTCGAGCTGCCAGGACATGGCGCAGGCTTCTTGAAGCAGTCTTTCGAACTCCTAGAGGAAGTCCGATATGGACTCCCTCTCATCCACGCGTAGCCTGATGAGGCACTGCAGGATGAAGAGTCGATTGGCGAGGGAAGTTGATTGGTATACGTTTGTCAGCTTGGTGTAAGCGTCAGCTGCCGTCGTGCACCTCTTGATGTGGGAGATTAGGGAGGGGCTTATGGACGTGATGAGGAATGCAAGAGCAATGTCATTCCACTCTTGCCACCCTACATATTCCGCACTTGCCTCGTCTTCCGGTGCTATCTCCGTCCCTTTGAGCATGTTGAGGTATCCGTGCACGCGCATCACCACCTCAAATTGCCATTTCCACGTGCTGAAGAGTTTGCCATCGAATCGTGCGATGGCGTTGGCCGCACCCAACTCGGCAGGCTGTGATGTGACTCAAACGATCTCTTGACCCCCTGGCATGATTGCGGTGTGGTCAAGGATGCTCACTTAGTCTATGTTCTCCTTCGTTGAGGCCGATGTAGGCTGATGAGGCTGCTGACTGCTACAGATTTTCAAGGTGCAGTTCGTTGCATACCCCTCATGCCGATGGTCTCCTAGTTATTGTGGAAGAAGTGCTCCCACAGACACGGGGTTGTACCCACAAGGGCATAGCGTAACCCGCTTAGGACTCGAGGGTCATACCAACAATGGCAGAGCCTATCCTCGTTCCTTGTCCGTGGAGAGCAAAAGTGGACCACGGATCCAACCTGCGTCCGGTCTCTTACAATGCGTACCTTGGTCCAAGTGGACCGACGATGAAGCAAATGAAGCAGTAGTGTCTTGTCTGCTGCGGAAGTACCTGTCACGTGAACTGAGCGGTGGTACAAAGAACCAAGTTTCCCGATCATTGTGGGCCCATAACTCCACACTTGGCCACGGTCCAGAGTAAACGGCGCCGACAGGCAAACCGCCGACCGTCCTTGGTATTTCAACCAAGGTAGAGATCACCCACAGAGTGGTGTTTCCATACTGAAAGGTTCACTTAGCTTGTCCGAACCGTGGCCGGAGAGTGTTCCAAACTCTCACTCAACTGGCAATGTTACACTACAAAGTGTGCACTTGCACTTGTTCTTTACCCTCTTTCTTGGTGGCCAACAAGGGATTAGTTTTCTCCAAAGTCTCAAGAGTAAGAGATGATATATAATCACATGCAAATGACAGGCCTTATAGAGTCTCTGGAGAATGCTCCCAGTGGCTCCTTGGAGGGACCTCTCCCCAAAGCCACCCCAGACACTGTCATCACCTTTGATGACATGGCATCCTCTGTGACCGCCAAGTGGTGCTTGATCCACCTTGGACCTTAGAGGCTTCTAGGAAGCTTCTTTGGCCCTTTTTAGTCACACAGAAAATTTTGGTCCTGGCAAGATTCGACCCCGAACCTCTCGCTTGCGAGACGATGCCTTCATCCTCTAGGTTGTAGGAAGTTGTCCTTAGGAGCATGCACCAGGTAGACTACCAAGAGTAGACGAAGGGGACTTACTCCATGTTGGAACTTGAGGAGAGAGGGAGCCTTGGAGCAGCGAGCATGTGTGATTGGAAGGGCATCACTTGTGCTGAAGAATGGTTGTTCAATCACTCAAAATCATGGAGTACATATAGAGCTAGAGCTTGGGCAAGTCAGCCCTCTCACAAGCCACACCACTTAGCCATGGAGGCTAAGGCTCACACACTAGTGTCCATAATCTCACACAAGGGAGGAAATCAGCCTAGCAATCAGGCTGACCACTCACATACGACCTAGAGAGCTAGAGAATGCTCTCATGGCACACTCCTAGTGGTCACATAACCCACAAACCCATGGAGAATCGCCATGAGTCCATGGCTAGCATACAAGGATCTCACCTCACCTAAAAAGTAAGGAGAGGTACCTTTATCCTAGTCAGCACACTTTGACAAGGCAATCCTAAGACCAAGGATCTTTTTGGATATCTCTCCCATCAGGTCTTGATCCTGGACCTCTTGCCTTTTTCTTTTCGCAGGCAAAGGCATGGAGCCATCACCCATGCCCACCCTGACATCGACGGTCCATGACCCCCAAAACTTCGAAAATTCATATCTCCCAATCCGACCGTTAGATCGGCCTCAAATTTGGACCGTAGACATTTTGCTACCTGATCTTTCCAATGCTGAAGTCAGATTGGCGATCGGAGAAGGCATCTGGTACTTTCCTGGAACTTGCTCCTGTGGACCTGAAACTAAGCCAAATGGCTCCTTTCCCAACAATCTCCCACTTTGCCGTAGTCAGAGTGGGCTGAGTCCACATGCCTTCACGCAGAACTGCTGCTTCTCACGGGTCACTGGCTTGGTGCAGAAACCAGCGACCTGCTTGCTGGTTGGAGTAAACTCCAGCTTGATAACACCCTCCTGCACCATGTGCCTGATGAAATGATATGCGATATCAATGTGCTTGGTGCGTGCATGGTGCTCAGGATTCTTGGCGAGTGCGATTGCGCTCTGGTTGTCGACGCGCACAGGAACTGGAACTGCTGCACTCCCACTCATCTCTGCCATGAGACGTTGGAGCCAAACTGCTTCCTTGGCTCCAAAGCTGAGAGATACGTACTTAGCTTCTGTACTCGAGGTGGCCACGACCACCTGCCGCTTGCTGCACCAACTGATGGCCCCACCATTCATGAGGAACACATGTCCAGAGATGGACTTGCGGTCCTCAGGGTTTGAAGCCCAATCTGCGTCTGTGTAGCCGATGATGCTGTTGTCATTGCCGTTGTAGGTGATGCCGATGTTGATGGTTCCAGTAAGGTAGCGGAAGATCCGCTTCACTGCCTTCTGGTGCTCCGGTCCGGGATTAGCCATGTGCTGGCTCACAGCGCTCACAGCCTGTGCGAGGTCTGGCCTGGTTGCCACCATCAGGTACATGAGACTACCGACGGCGCTCTGGTACTTCTGCCGCTCAGTTGCATTTGCTTCTCCATTGAAGCTCACGAGGTACTGCCGCGTTTCCAGCGGCGAACCGATGGGTTTTGCCTTTGCCATGCCGAACCGTTGCAAAACATCCTTGATGTAGCGGCTGTGCTACAGCGAGAGAGAGCGTGACTTGCGGTCACGCGTGATCTGGATACCGAGGAAGTATGATGCTTCCCCGAGATCAAACATCTGGAAGCGCTCCTGCATGGATTCCTTGAACTCTTGCAGTGCAGACATGCTGTTAGAAAGGAGGAGCATGTCATCCACATAGACAATGATGATGAGGATCTCATGCTCATGCTGCCAGCGATACACGCTGTAGTCACACTTGCTGCGCTCAAACCCCATGCACTGCAACGCCGCATCCAACTTCTGGTTCCACGCACGCGACGCTTGCTTGAGGCCGTACAGCGACTTCTGCAGCTTGCAGACCAGGTGCTCCTGGCCATCCATGACGANGTGTAGTCGATGCCCTCCTGCTGCGAGTAGCCCTTGGCGACCAGCCTCGCCTTGTACTTTTCCAGGTTACCATCTGCTCCCCGCTTCTTCTTAAAGACCCACTTGCACTTGATCACCTTACGTCCTGGTGGACGTTCAGTCAGCTCCCACGTGCCGTTCTCCAACTGCAACTGTATCTCCTGCTGCACGACTTGCGCCCAATCTGTTGCATCCGGTGCAGTCATGGCCTCCTTGTATGACGTTGGCTCATCTGAATCTGCTTCAACTGCGACGTTCATCTGTTCTGGTTTCTGTAGCATCCAGAAATGGCTGCGCTCACCAGGCTTGTAACGCACCCTAAGAGGGTACCTGCGACCTGGTGCTGGAGCGTTAGCGGGTGGCTGGCGCGGTGCTGCTGGCATAACTACTGCTGCTGGTGGTGCTACATCTCCCTCCTCTGCTTCTACCGATGAGGCTGCTGTATCTGCAACATCAGACATGGGAGAGTAGAGTGATTCTCCCACTGTCACAGTAGAGGAAGGATCGGGAGAAACTGGGTCACGAAGAATTTCTGCTCTAACCGTCTCGTTCGCTGCTGGTTCTGCTGCCTCTTCACACACGATGTTGGTGCCGATGACGTTGCTCTCATTGAAGACGACATCCCTGGAGATGATGACGTGGCCTGTATCCCTCTTGTAGAGGCGATACGCCTTGCTTGCCACGTCGTAGCCAATCATCAGCATCTGCGCACTCTTTGCGTCCCACTTTTGCCGCTTCTCTTTTGGCACGTGCATGTGCGCCAAGATGCCAAACGCGCGAAGATGACCCACGCTCGGCTTCTTGCCGAACCATGCCTCGTACGGCGTCATCTGCTCCTGGGCCTTGGTTGGACTGCGGTTCTTGATGTAGACCGCATTGCTCACGGCTTCGGCCCAGAAGTCGTAGGTCAGCCGGGCCGCGTGCAGCATGGAGCGCGCCGACTCCACAATGGTACGATTGGCGCGTTTTGCTACACCGTTCTACTGCGGCGAGTATGGCGCGGTACGTTGCGCCTTGATGCCAGCTGCTGCGAGGTAGTCTTGGAATTCCTTGCTCAGGTACTCTCCACCGCGGTCGCTGCGCAACGCCTTAATCCTCTTGCCTGATTGGTTCTCCACCATGGCCTTGAACTCCTTGAACCTGTCAAAGCACTGGTCCTTGGAGGAAAGGAAGTACACAGCAGTGTAACGGCTGAAATCATCAATGAAGGTGAGAAAATACCTAGAGCCTCCAAAGCTCTGGGTCTGCATCGGTCCGCACAAGTCCGTGTGGACCAGCTCCAACACCTCTTTTGNTGCTCACGCGGGATCTTGGTCGCCCCCAGCAGGCGGTACATGTCGCCCTCCTTCACCGACTTGGCCAACTCCTCTCCTGTTTCCTTGTTGAGGATGTAGCCATAGTCATCATCGAAGACAACGCGCAGTCCTGTGTTGGTGAGAGAGGACACTGAGAGAAGGTTGAACGCAGCATCAGGCACATACAGCACGCCATGGAAAACTCCCACTTCAATGCCACGCGGGGTCTCCAACCACATCTCCACAATCCCAATCCCCTCAGCATACACCACCCGATCATCACCCAAAGCAATCGGCCGAGGAGGAATGGAGAGCAGCTGTGTGAACCACTCCTTGTGGTGCGTCAGACTCTTGGTACACCCCGAGTCCTTGTACCATGCCAGATCCGCCTTTTCCTTCTGCGACATGTCAGACTTCGCCATGAAGAGGCGGTCGCGCACCTCCTTGGCGACGTTCATGTTGCCAAAATGGCGCACGCTAGTCTGGTTCTGCTGCTGCTGCTGCTGCTGGCGTTGCTGTGACTGCTGCTGCTGTTGCTGTGGAGATTGCTGCTTTTGCTGCTGCTGCTGCTGCTGCTCTTTCTGGTCCCTCTTGAACTTGAAGCACTCTTTCTTGTAGTGCCCCTCTTTCTGGCAATAGTGGCACTTGCCCTTCTTCTTGCCTCTCTGCTGCCCGGACTGCTGCTGCTGCTGGTTGCGTGAGCCCATGGCCATGAAAGCTGCTTCACTGCTGCTGCTGCCATTGCGCTTTGCCGCATTGCGACGCAATTCCACCTGCATCAGGTGTGTGCAGATGAAGTCGAGGTCGAGAGTTGGCTGGCACTCCAGCGTCTCTCGCACCGTGTCGTAGCTGGTTGGGAGTCCCCTCAGCAAGAGGAGGATGAAGCGCGTCTCTTCCACAGGATTGCCGTCCGCTCTCAGCTGCTTCGCCATCTCCTTTGCCCTGTTCAGATACGCCTCCATCCCTTCACTACCGTGCATTTTCAGCGCTATCATTTTTTCCTCCAAAAGCATGAGGAATGCAGGATCCTTGCTCTCATACTTCTTGCACAACGTGTCCCACCCCTCCTTTGCAGTAGCCTTGTCACTCACGTACTGAAGATGCGGGTTGGAGATGGTGTTAACAAGCAACCTGTAGGCGTGCCTGTCCTTCTTCTTCCACTCCTCGTACGTCGCAGGTACAAGTGCAGAAGAACCCGCATCAGTTGCACCCTTTTGTGGCGTCTTCCCCGCCACCAACTGCGCTGCGGTGATGCCTTTTGCCTGTGGAACAGGAGCCGGCTCGTCGCCGGTCACCACCTCCCACAAGCCCCTCTCCTCCAAAAGGAGGCGGGTACGGATCTTCCAAAACGTGAAGTTGGCACGTCCCTCCAGCCTATCCAAAGGCTGGGCTGCTGTCATAACGCTAGCTGCTGCCATTTTCAGCCTTGGTGATGCTCAGCGCTGCCCTTGGATGGCGGCGCTACCCCTGCTTCTGCTACTGCTTCTGCCAGAAATCTGTCTGACAGAAAATGGACTGTAGGTGCCAGCAGACTGGGAATTTTGAAAAAACTCGGCCCACCACTGGAAAATTCAGCTCAAAACCTTTCAGATCGACCCATAAAACAGGGTCATCAACAGGGGATTTTGAAAGATATGTCCTCTTGAAAAAAGGGTATGCTTCTGCTCCTACTCCAACTCAGACCAGCCAGTTTGTAAACGGCGTTTCTCCCAAACGAATCAATGGAATGCAAATAGTTTTGCACCAATAGAAAGCTTAGGAAAAATAATACAATTCGCATGTGCCACTTTTTAAATTTGACAAAGAAATGAGAGAGTTATGGTCATCACAAGGCGACAGTCTTACTCATAGAGAAGAGTGTAGCCCTGGCCGACCTNGCTTGGGCAAGTCAGCCCTCTCACAAGCCACACCACTTAGCCATGGAGGCTAAGGCTCACACACTAGAGTCCATAATCTCACACAAGGGAGGAAATCAGCCTAGCAATCAGGCTGACCACTCACACACGACCTAGAGAGCTAGAGAATGCTCTCATGGCACACTCCTAGTGGTCACATAACCCACAAACCCATGGAGAATCGCCATGTGTCCATGGCTAGCACACAAGGATCTCACCTCACCTAAAAAGTAAGGAGAGGTACCTTTATCCTAGTCAGCACACTCTGACAAGGCAATCCTAAGACCAAGGACCTTTTTGGATATCTCTCCCATCAGGTCTTGATCCTGGACCTCTTGCCTTTTTCTTTTCTCAGGCTAAGGCATGGAGCCATCACCCATGCCCACCCTGACATCGACGGTCCATGACCCCCGAAACTTCGAAAATTCATATCTCCCAATCCGACCGTTGGATCGGCGTCAAACTTGGACCGTAGACATTTTGTTACCTGCTCTTTCCAATGGTGAAATCGGATCGGCGATCAGAGTAGGCATCTGGTACTTTCCTGGAACTTGCTCCTGTGGACCTGAAACTGAGCCAGATGGCTCCTTTCCCAACACTCCACAAGGATGAGCAATGCATGCCTTGTCTCTCTCACCCTCTCTTGCATGTCGCTGGGAGACTTGGGCTACAAGCGCAGTGCATACCCACTCTAAATATTTCGCTGATTGGACTACAGGCATACACAAAACATAACAATGATGACGTGGCTAGTATTCCCCTTGTAGAGACGATACGCCTTGCTTGCCACGTCATAGCTGATCATCAATATCTGTGCACTCTTCGCATCCTATTTCTGCCGCTTCTCTTCCGGCACGTGTGCATGTGTGCCAAGCTCCTAAGCGTGGAAAGGCGACCCGCGCTCAGCTTCTTGCTAAAACACGCCTTGTATGGTGTCATTTACTCTAAGGCCTTGGTTGGAATGCGATTCTTGATGTACATCGCAGTGCTCACGTTTTCAGCCCAAAAGTCGTAGGTGAGCGTAGTCACGTGCAGCAGGGAGCACTCCGACTCAACGATGGTCTGCTTGGCGCGTTCCGCTACGCTGTTCAATTATGGCAAGTATGGCGTGGTGCGCTGCGCCTTGATGCTTGTTGCTACGATATAGTTGTGGAACTCCTTGCTCAGTTACTCTCTACCGCGGTCGCTGTGTAGTGTCTTGATTTTCTTGCTAGTCCGATTCTCCACCATTGCCTTGAACCCCTTGAACCTTTAAAGCACTGATCCTTGGAGGAAAGGAAGTACACATCAGTGTAACGGCTGAAATCCTTAATGAAGGTGACAAAATACCTAGAGTTTTCTAAGCTTTGGGTCTGCTTCGGGCCACACAAGTCTGTGTGGACCAGCTCCAGTACCTCCTTTGCGCGCTCCCCTGCTCTCGAGAAGGCTTTGCGATGCTGCTTCTCCTCCAAATAGCGGATGCAGAAATGCTACTCAAAGTTAGACATCGTCGGCTAGTCACGCACCTTCAGCTTTGTTTGAAGTTGCTGCAAGGCGCGCATGCCGACGTGGCCGTAGGCCGCATGCCAGATTTGGCCACCTGTGGCGTGTATCAATGCTGGGAGACTCTGCATACGCGGGATATTCGTCGCACCCAATAGGCGGTATATGTCGCCTTCCTTCACCAACCTGGCCAACTCCTCTCCTGTTTCCATGCCGAGGATGTCGTCATTGTCGTCGTCAAAGACTATTTACAGTCTTGTATTAGATAGAGAGGATACTGAGAGAATATTGGATGCAACATTAGGTATGTACAGTACGCCATGGAACACTTCCACTTCAATGCCACACAGGGTTTCCAACCACATCTCCATAATTCTAGTCCCCTCAACATATACCATTTGATGATCACCTAAAGCAATAAAATGGGGGGGAATGGATCGCAACAGTGTAAACCACTCCTTGTGGTGCGTCCGACTCTTGGTACATCTTGAGTTCTTGTACAATGCCAGATCCGCCTTCTCCTTCTACGACATATCAGACCTCGTCATGAAGAGTCGGTTGCGCACCTTCTTGGCCACGTTCATGTTGCCTAAATGGCGGACGTTGGTTTGGTTCTACTCCCTTCTCTTGCCGCTGCTGCTGACGTTTTTGTGACTGCTGCTGATGTTGCTCTAAAGATTGTTATATTTGCTACTGCTGCTCCTACTCCTTCTGGTCTCTCTTGAATTCGAAACACTATTTCTTATAGTATCCCTCTTTCTGGCATTAGTTGCATTTGCCCTTCTTCTTATCTCTCTGCTGCCCTGAGTACTGCTGCTACTAGTTACGTGAGTCCATGGCCATGAAAGCTGCTTCATTACTGCTGTTTCCGTCATTGCGCTTTTCTGCATTGCGTGCAAATGAAGTCCCAGTCAAGAGCCGGCTGGTATTCCAAACTCTCTTTTACGCATCATAGCTCATTGGGAGTCCGCTGAGCAAGAGGAGGACAAAGTGTGTATCTTCTAGAGGGTTGCCGGCTGCTTCTAGCCGTTTCGCCAGCTCCTTTACCCTGTCCAGGTACACCTCCATCCGTTCACCATCTTGCATTTTCAACGCAATCATCTTCTCCTCTAAGAGGACGAGGAATGCAGGATCCTTGCTCTCATACTTCTTGCACAACGTGTCACATCCCTCTTTTGGAGCAGCCTTGTCACTTACGTACCGAAGATGCGGGTTGGAGATGGTATTGACAAGCAGCCTATAGGCCTTTCTGTCCTTATTCTTGTACTCCTCATACACTGCCGCTACAGTTGTAGATGAACTTGCATCTACTGCACCTTCCTGCCGCATCTTCTCCGCCACCACCTGCGTTGCGGTGATACGTTTAGTATGTGGAGGCGGAGCGCGCTCATCGCCGCTCACCACCTCCCTCAAGCCTCTTTCTTCCAAAAGGAGACGAGTACAGATCTTCCAAAACATGACGTTGGTGTATCCTTCCAACCTCTCCAAGGGCTGTGCTACTTTAACTACGCTTGCTGCTTCCATTATGAACTCTGGCAATGATCAGCACTGCCCTTGAGTAGCGGCGCTAACCTTGATCGGCGCTAACCTTGCTAACCTTACGGGTCCTTGTGCCAGAAATATGTTTGATTGAAAATGGAATATAGAGGCCACCAGACCAAAGATGTGAAATCACCGAGCCCACCACTGGAAAATTCAGCTCAAAACCTTTCATATAGACTTATAAAAGAGCATCATCAAACAAGGATTTTAAGAGATGCCCTTTTGAAAACAGGGTATGCTGCTGCTCCTACTCCAGCTCCCACCAGCTAGCTTGTAAACAATATTTCTCCCAAATGTTCTAATGGAATGGAAATAATTTTACACCCATGGAAAGCTTAGAAAATAAACTTCAATTTACATGTGCTAATTTTTATAATTGTGGAAGAAATAAAGGAGTTATGATCATCACAAGGCGACAATCTTACACAGAGAGAAGAGTGTAGCCCTTGTTAGGAAAGGAGCCATACGGCTAAGTTTCAGGTCCACAGGAGCAAGTTCCAGGAAAATACCAGATGCTTGCTCCGACTGTCAATCCAACTTCACCATTGGTAAGATGATGTGACAAAATATCTACGATGCAAGTTTGAGGCCGATCCAACGGTCGGATTGGGAGATGTGAATTTTCGTAGTTTCTAGGGTCATCGACCGTTGATATCCGGGTGACCATGGACGATGGCTCCATGCCTTAGCCTGAGAAAATAAAAAGGCAAGAGGTCCAGGGTCAAGACCTGATGGGAGAAATATCCAAAAAGGTCCTTGGTCGTATGATTGCCTTGTCAGAGTGTACTGACTAGGATAAAGGCACCTCTCCTTACTTTTTAGGTGAGGTGAGATCGTTGTGTGCTACCCATGGTTACATGGCGATTCTCCATGGGTTTGTGGGCTATGTGACCTCTAGGAGTGTGCCATGAGAGCATTTTCTGGCTCTTTGGGTCGGATGGTGTATGCTGAGGGGATTGGGATTGTGAAGATGTGGTTGGAGATCCCACGTGGCATTCAAGTGGGAGTGTTCCATGGCGTGCTGTATGTACCTGATACTGCATTCAACCTCCTCTCAGCCTCCTCTCTTACAAACACAAGACTGCGCGTCGTCTTCGATAATGACTATGGGTACATCCTCAACAAGGATACAGGAGAGGAGTTGGCCAAGTCGGTAAAGGAGGGCGACATGTACTGCCTGTTGGGGGCGACCAAGATCTCGCGTGAGCAGAGTCTTGCAGCAGTGGTGCAGGCGACAGATGGCGAGATCTGGCATGCGCGCTACGGCCACATCGGCATGCGCGCTTTGCAACAGCTTCAAGCAAAGCAAATGGTGCGTGATCTGCCTATCAACTCTAATTTTGAGTAGCAGTTGTGCATTGGCTGTTTTGGGGGGAAGCAGCATCGGGAGGCGTTCTCTCGAGTAGGGGAGCGTGCAACGGAGGTATTGGAGCTGGTCCACACGGACTTGTGCGGACCGATGCATATTGAGAGCTTTGGAGGCTCTAGGTATTTCCTGACCTTCATTCATGATTTCAGCCGTTACACTGTTGAGTACTTCCTTTCTTCCAAGGACCAGTGCTTTGACAGGTTCAAGGCCATGGTGGACGACCAGACTGGCAAGAAGATCAAGGCGCTGCGCAGCGATCGCGGTGGAGAGTATCTAAGCAAGGAGTTCCAGGACTATCTCGTAGCATCTGGCATCAAGGCGCAGCGTACTGCGCCTTACTCGCCGCAGCAAAACGGTGTAGCAGAACACGCCAACCGTACCATTGTGGAGTCGGCGCGCTCCATGCTGCAGGCGGCTCGGATGACCTACGACTTGTGGGCTGAAGCCGTGAGCACTGCGGTCTATATTAAGAACTGTAGTCCAACTAAGGTGCTGGAGCAGATGACGCCGTTCGAGGCGTGGTTTTAGAAGAAACTAAGCGTGGGTCATCTCCGAGCATTTTGCAGCCTAGTACACATGCACGTACCTCAGGAGAAGCGGCAAAAATGGGACGCAAAAAGTGCGTAGATGCTGATTTGGCTACAACGTGGCAAGTAAGGCCTATCGCCTCTACGAGAGGGATACAGGCCATGTCATCATCTCCAGGGATGTCGTCTTCTACGAGAGCGACGTCATCGGCGCCAACATTCTTTGTGAAGAGGCAGCAGAACCAGCAATTGACGAGACAGTAGGGGCAGAAATCCTTCCTCACCTAGTCTCTCCTGGTCCTTCCTCTACTTTGACAGTCGGAGAATCACTCTAGTCTTCCATGTCTGATGTAGCAGATACAACACCCTCATCGGCAGAAGCAGAGGAAGCAGACGTAGCACCACCTCCAGCAGCAGTTGTACTAGCAGCACCGCGCCAGCCGCCCGCTAACGCTCCAGCACCAGGTTGCAGGTATCCTCTTAGGGTGCGTTACAAGCCTGGTGAGCGGGGCCATTCCTGGTGCTGCAAAAACCAGAACACATGAACGTAGCAGTTGCAGCAGATTCATTTAAGCCAACGTCATACAAGGAGGCCATGGCTGCACCGGATGCAGCAGATTGGACGCAAGCCGTTCAGCAGGAGATACAGTCACAGCTGGACAATGGCACGTCAGAGCTGACTATGCGTCCACCTGGACGTAAGGTGATCAAGTGTAACTGGGTGTTCAAGAAGAAGCGGGGAGCAGATTGTAACCTGGAAAAGTACAAGGCAAGGCCGGTCGCCAATGAGTACTCGTAGTAGGAGGGTATTGACTACACAGAAACTTTTGCCCCTGTTGTAAAGTTTGTCTCTGTGCGCACGCTCCTCTTTTATGCAGCACCTGAGGACTTCGAGGTTCACCACATGGATGTCAAGACGACATTCTTGAATGGTGACTTGGAGAAGGAGATCTACATGGAGCAGCCGGAGGGGTTCGTCATGGATGGCCAAGAGCACCTAGTTTGCTAGCTACAAAAGTCGTACAGTCCCAAGCAAGCGTCGCGTGCTTGGAATCAGAAGTTGGATGCGGCGTTGCAGTGCATTAGGTTTGAGCGCAGTGAGTGTGACTACAGCGTCTATCGCTAGCAGCATGGTCATGAGGTGCTAATCATCATCGTCTATGTTGATGAAATGCTCCTCTTTTACAACAGCATGTCTGAACTGCAGGAGTTCAAGCCATGCAGGAGCACGTTCAGAAGTCACGCTCTCTCTTACTGCAGTACAGCTGCTATATCAAGGATGTTTTGCACTGGTTTGGCATGGCAGAGGCAAAGCCCATCGGCACGCCGCTGAAGACGCGGCAGTACCTCGTGAGCTTCAATGGAGAAGCAAATGCAGCTGAGCTGCAGAAGTACCAGAGCGCCGTCGGCAACCTCATGTACCTGATGGTGGCAACCAGGCCGGACCTCGCACAGGCTGTTAGCGCTGTGAACCAGCACATGGCAAACCCCGGACCTTAGCACCAGAAGGCAGTGAAGCGGATCTTCCGCTATCTTGCTGGAACCATCAACATCGGCATCACCTACAATGGCAACGACAACAGCATCATCAGCTACATTGATGTAGATAGGGCTTCAAACCCTGAAGACCATAAGTCCATTTCTGGACATGTATTCCTCATGAATGGTGGGGCCATCCGCTGGTACGGTAAGCAGAAAGTGGTCGTGGCCACCTCAAGCACGGAAGCTGAGTACGTCTCTCTCAGCTTTGGAACCAAGGAAGCAGTTTGGCTTCAGCGTCTCATGGCAGAGATGAGTGGGAGTGCAGCAGTTCTAGTTCTTGTGCGTCAACAACCACACCGCTATTGCACTCACCAAGAATCCTGAGCACCATGCACGTACCAAGCAAAGTGACATCGCATATCACTTCATCAGGCACATGGTACAGGAGGGTGCTATCAAGCTAGAGTTTACTCCAACCAGCAAGCAGGTCGCTGATTTCTGCACCAAGCCAGTGACCCATGAGAAGCGGTAGTTTTGCATGAAAACATGTGGTCTCAACCCACTCTGACTACGGCAAAGTGGGAGATTGTTGGGAAAGGAGCCATCCGGCTGAGTTTCAACTCCATACGAGCAAGTTCTAGGAAACTACCAGATGCCTGCTGCCATCGTCAATCCAACTTCACCATTGGAAAGATCAGGTGGCAAAATGTCTACGGTCCAAGATCAGATTGGGAGATATGAATTTTCCTAGTTTTTGGGGTCATCGACCGTTGATATCCGGGTGACCATGGGCGATGGCTCCATGCCTTTGCCTGAGAAAAGAAAAAGGCAAGAGGTCAAGGTCAAGACCTGATGGGAGAAATATCCAAAAAGGTCCTTGGTCATAGGATTGCCTTGTCAGTGTGCCGACTAGGATAAAGGAACATCTCCTTACTTTTTAGATGAGGTGAGATCCTTGTGTGCTAGGCATGGACAAACGGCGATTCTCCATGGGTTTGTGGGTTATGTGACCACTAGGAGTGTGCCATGAGAGCATTTTCTAGCTCTCTATATCGTGTGTGAGTGGTCAGCCGGATTGCTAGGCTGATTTCCTCCCTTGTGTGAGATCATGGTCTCCAGTGTATGAGTCTTAGCCTCCATGGCTAACTGGTGTGGCTTGTGAGAGGGCTAACTTGCCGAAGCTCTAGCTCAATATATACTCCATCATTTTGAGTGATTAAACAACCATTCTTCAGCAAAAGTGATCCCCTTCCAATTACACATGCTCGCTACTCCAAGACTCCCTCTCTCCTCCGGATCCAACATTTAGTATCAGAGCCAAGTTCTTCCACTTTAAGCTAGCAAAGGCTGTCACATTGAGAGTGACGGGCTGGGATGAAACCTTCACCAGATTTCACGATCAACCACCGGATCTTCAAGTTCAAAAGACAAGCTTTCCAACAACTCCACCATTGCAAAGATCCAACAGTGGGTTTGAGAGTTTTGCTCAAAATGATGTCAGGGCTATACTTTTCTCTATGAGTAAGACTGTCGCCTTGTGATGACCATAACTCTCTCGTTTCTTTGTCAAGTTTAAAAAGTGGCATATGTGAATTGTATAATTTTTCCTAAGCTTTCTATTGGTGCAAAAATATTTGTATTCCATTGATTAGTTTGGGAGAAACGCCGTTTACAAGCTGGCTGGTCTTAGTTGGAGTGGGAGCAGAAGCATACCCTGTTTTCAAGAGGGCATATCTTTCAAAATCTCCTGATGATGACCCTTTTTTATGTGTCGATCCAAACGTTTTTGAGCTGAATTTTCCAGAAGTGGGCTCCATTTATCCAAATTCCCAGTTTGCTGGTATGTACAGTCCATTTTCTGACAGACAGATTTCTGCCAGAAGCAGCAACTGAAGCAGGACTAGCGTCGCTATCCAAGGGTAGTGCTGAGCATTACCAAGGCTCAAAATAGTAGCAGCTGGCATTGTAATTGCAGCCTCGCCTTTGGAGAGGCTGGAGGGACGCGCCAACTTTACGTTTTGGAAGATCCGTACCCGCCTCCTTTTGGAGGAGAGGGTCTTGTGGGAGGTGGTGAGCGGCGACGAGCCGGCTCCGATTCCACAAGCAAAAAGCATCACCGCAACGCAGGTGGAAGCGGGGAAGACATCGCAAAAGGGTGCAGCTGATAGGGGTTCTTCTGCAGCTGTACCAATGGCGTATGAGGAGTGGAAGAAGGACAGGCAGGCCTACAGGTTGCTTGTCAATACCATCTCTAACCCGCATCTTCAGTACGTGAGTGACAAGGGTACTGTAAAAGAGGGGTGGGACACCTTGTGCAAGAAGTATGAGAGCAAGGGTCCTATATTCCTCATGCTTTTGGAGGAAAAGATGATGGTGCTGAAAATGCAGGGAGGTGAAGGGATGGAGGCGTATCTGGATAGGGCAAAGGAGCTGGCGGAGCAGCTGAGAGCGGCCGGCAACCCTGTGGAGGAGACAGGCTTCATCCTCCTCTTGCTGAGGGGACTCCCAACCAGGTACGAGACGGTGCGAGAGACGGTAGAGTGCCAGTCAACTCTCGACCTCGACTTCATCTGCACATACCTGGTGCAGGTGGAATTGCGTCGCAATGCAGTAAAGCGCAATGGCGGCAGCAGTAGTGAACCAGCTTTTATGGCCACAAGCTCTCGCAACCAACAGCAATAGAAGTAATCTGGGCAGCAGAGAGGCATAAATAAAGGCAAATGCCACTACTGCCAGAAAGAAGGACACTACAAAAAGGAGTATTTCAAGCACAAGAGGGACCAGAAGGAGCAGTAGCAGCAACAGTCATCACAGTAGCATCAGCAAAAGCAGCAGCAGCAGCAGTCGCAGCAGCGTCAGCAGCAGCAGCAACAGCAACAGCAGTAAAACCAGGCTGGTGTGTACCACTTTCACAACATGAATGTGGCCAAGGAGGTACGTGACCGTCTCTTCATGGCGAAGTCTGACATGTCGCAGGTAGAGAAGGCGGATCTCGCATGATACAAAGACTCAGGGTGTAAGAAGAGCCTCACACATCACAAGGAGTTGTTTACACAGCTGCTGTCCATCCCTCCCTGCCCTATTGCTATGGGTGATGATCGAGTGGTGTATGCTGAGGGGATTAGGATTGTGGAGATGTGGTTGGAGACCCCACGTGGCATTGAAGTGGGAGTGTTCCATGGCGTGCTGTATGTATCTGATGCTACATTCAACCTCCTCTCAGTCTCCTCTCTTACTAACACAGGATGGCACGTCGTCTTCAAAAATGACTATGGCTACATCCTCAACAAGGATACAGGAGAGGAGTTGGCCAGGTCGGTAAAGGAGGGCGACATGTACCGCTTGCAGGGGGCGACCAAGATCCCGCGTGAGCAGAGTCTTGCAGTTGTGGTGTAGGCGACAGATGGCGAGATTTGGCATACTTGCTACGGCCACATCGGCATGCGCGCTTTGCAGCAGCTTCAAGCAAAGCAGATGGTGCGTGATCTGCCTACCAACTCTAAGTTTGAGCAGTAGTTGTGCATCGGCTGTTTGGAGGGGAAGCAGCATCAGGAGGCGTTCTCTGGAGCAGGGGAGCGTGCAAAGGAGGTATTGAAGCTCGTTACACGGACTTGTGCGGACCGATGCAGATCCAGAGCTTTGGAGGCTCTAGGTATTTCCTGACCTTCATTGATGATTTCAGCCGCTAGACTGCTGTGTACTTCCTTTCTTCCAAGAACTAGTGCTTTGACAGGTTCAAGGAGTTCAAGGTTATGGTGGACGACCAGACTGGCAAGAAGATCAAGGCGCTGCACAGTGATCGCGGTAGAGAGTATCTAAGCAAGGAGTTCCAGGACTACCTCGCAACAGCTGGCATCAAGGCACAGCGTACCGCGCCGTACTCGCCGCAGGAGAACAGTGTAGCAGAATATGCCAACCGTACCATTGTGGAGTCGGCGTGCTCCATGCTGCACGCGGCTAGGCTGACCTATGACTTCTCGGCTAAAGCCGTGAGCACTGTGGTCTACATCAAGAACCGCAGTCCAACTAAGGCGTTGGAGCAGATGATGCCGTACGAGGCATGGTTTGGCAAGAAACCAAGCGTGGGTCATCTTCGAGCATTTGGCAGCCTGGCGCACATGCACGTGCCTAAGGAGAAGCGGCAAAAATGGGACGCAAAAAGTGCGTAGATGCTGATGATTGGCTACGACGTGGCATGCAAGGCCTATCGCCTCTACGAGAGGCATACAGGCCACGTCATCATCTCCAGGGATGTCGTCTTCTACAAGAGCAACATCATCGGCGCCAACATTGTGTGTAAAGAGGCAGCAGAACCAGCAGTTGACGAGACAGTGGGAGCAGAAATCCTTCCTAACCCAGTCTCTCCTGGTCCTTCCTCTACTGTGACAGTGGGAGAATCACTCTACTCTTCCATGTCTAATGCAGCAGATACAACAGCCTCATGAGCAGAGGCAATGGAGGGAGACGTAGCACTACCATCAGCAGTAGTTATACTAGCAGCACCGCGCCAGCCGCCCGCTAACGCTCCAGTACCAGGTCGCAGGTACCCTCTTAGGGTGTGTTACAAGCCTGGTGAGCGCGGCCATTTTTGGATGCTGCAAAAAACCAAAACAGATGAAGGTAGCAATTGCACCAGATTCAGATGAGCCAACGTCATACAAGGAGGCCATGGTTGCACCGGATGCTACAGATTGGGCGCAAGCCGTGCAGCAAGAGATACAGTCACAGCTGGACAACAGCACGTCAAAGCTGACTGAGCGTCCACCTGGACGTAAGGTGATCAAGTGTAAGTGGGTGTTCAAGAAGAAGTGGGGAGTATATTGTAACCTGGAAAAGTACAAGGCAAGGCCGGTCGCCAAGGACTACTCGTAGCAGGAGGGCATCGACTACACAAAAACTTTTGCCCCTGTTGCAAAGTTTGTCTCTGTGTGCACGCTCCTGTGTTATACAGCAGGTGAGGACTTCGAGGTTCACCACATGGATTTCAAGACGGCATTCTTGAATGATAACTTGGATGAGGAGATCTACATGGAGCAGCCGGAGGGGTTCGTCATGGATGGCCAAGAGCACCTAGTTTGCAAGCTACAAAAGTGCATGGGGTTTGAGCGCAGTGAGTATGACTACAACGTCTATTGCTGGCAGCATGGTCATGAGGTGCTCATCATCATCCTCTATGTGGATGACATGCTCCTCCTTTAGAACAGCATGTCTGTACTGCAGGAGTTCAAGGAAGCCATGCAGGAGCACTTCCAGATGTCTGATGTCAGGTAGGCATCATATTTCCTCGGTATCAAGATCATGCGTGAACGCAAGTCACGCTCTCTCTCGCTGTTGTAAAGCCGCTACATCAAGGATGTTTTACAGTGATTTGGCATGGCATGGTCAAAACCCATCGGCACACCGCTGGAGACGCGGCAGTACCTTGTGTGCTTCAATAGAGAAGCAAATGCAGCTGAGTGGTAGAAGTACCAGAGTGCCGTCGGCAACCTCATGTACCTTATGATGGCAACCAGGACGGAACTCGCACAGGTTTTTAGTGCTATGACCCAGCACATGGCAAACCCTGGACCTGAGCACTAGAAGACAATGAAGCGGATCTTCTGCTATCTTGCTGGAACCATCAACATCAGCATCACCTATAACGGCAACGACAACAGCATCATTGGCTACACAGATGCAGATTGGGCTTCAAATCTCGAAGACCGTAAGTCCATTTTGGACATGTATTCCTCATGAATGGTGGGACCATCAGCTGGTACAACAAGCGGTAGGTGGCCGTGGCTACCTCAAGCACGGAAGCTGAGTACGTCTCTCTCAGCTTTGGAGCCAAGGAAGCAGTTTGACTTCAGCATCTCATGGCAGAGATGAGTGGGAGTGTAGCAGTTCCAGTTCCTGTGCTTTGACAACGAGAGCGCAATCGCACTTGCCAAGAATCATGAGCACCACACACGTACCAAGCACACTGACATTGCATATCACTTCATCAGGCACATGGTGTAGGAGGGTGCTATCAAGCTGGAGTTTACTCTAACTTGCAAGCAGGTCACTGATTTCTGCACCAAGCCAGTGACTCGTGAGAAGCGGCAGTTTTGCATGAAGGCATGTTGACTCAGCCCAGTCTCACTGTGGCAAAGTGGGAGATTGTTGGGAAAGGAGCCATCTGACTCAGTTGGCTACTCTGATTGTCAAAACAACTTCTTCATTGGAAAGATCAGGTGGCAAAATGTCTACGATCCAAGTTTGAGGCCGATCCAACAGGCGGATTGGGAGATATGAATTTTTGTAGTTTCTGGTGTCATCGATCGTTGATATCCGGGTGACCATGGGCGATGGCTCCATGCCTTAGCCTGAGAAAAGAAAAAGGCAAGAGGTCCAGGGTCAAGACCTGATGGGAGAAATATCCTAAAAGGTCCTTGGTCTTAGTATTGCCTTGTCAGAGTATGCTGAATAGGATAAAGGCACCTCTCCTTACTTTTTAGGTGAGGTGAGATCCTTGTGTGCTAGCCATGGACACATGGCGATTCTCCATGGGTTTGTGGGTTATGTGACCACTAGGAGTGTGCCATGAGAGTATTTTCTAGTTCTCTAGGTCGTGTGTGAGTGGTCAGCCTGATTTCATCCCTTGTATGAGATTATGGACTGTAGTGCGTGAGCGTTAGCCTCCATGGCTAAGTGGTGTGCCTTGTGAGAGGGCAGACGTGTCCAACCCTTAGCTCAATATATACACCATCATTTTGAGTGATTAAACAACCATTCTTCAGCACAATGATGCCCTTCTAATCACACATGCTTGCTGCTCCAAGGCTCCATTTCTCCTCCAGATCCAACAGCCCTAGCCGATATCATTTTGAGCATAACTATCAACCTGACCATTGGAAATTTGCGATCTTGGTCTTGTTGGAAAACTTGTCTTTTGTACATGAAGATCAAAGAGTCTATTATTGAATTGAGTGAAGATTTCATCCTAATCAGTCACTCTCAAAGGGACAGCCTATGTTGCCTCAAAGTGGCAAAACTTGACTCTGATACCATGTATTGGCTCCGGAAGAGAGAGGGAGCCTTGAAGCACCAAGCATGTGGGACTGGAAAGACATCACTTGTGCTAAAGAATGGTTATTGAATCGCTCAAAATGACGGAGTACATATACAGCTAGAGCTTCGGTAAGCTAGCCCTCTCACAAGCCACACCACTTAGCTATGGAGGCTAAGGATCTCACACTAGAGTCCATAATCTCACACAAGAGAGGAAATCAGCCTAGTTTTCAGGCTGACCACTCACACACAACCTAGAGAGCTAGAAAATTCTCTCACGGCACACTCCTAGTTGTCACATAACCCACAATGCTATGGAGAATCGCCATGTATCCATGGCAAATACACAAGGATCTCACCTCATCTTAAAAGTATTGAGAGGTACTTTTTTTCCTAGTCAGTACATTCCGACAAGGCAACCCAAGAATCTAAAACCTTTTCGGATATTTTTCCCATCATGTCTTGACCCTGGACCTTTTGTTTTTTTTCTTTTCTCAGGCTAAGGCATGGAGCCATCACCCATGGTCACCCAGATATCGGCGGTCGATGACCCTGAAAACTTTGAAAAATTTTATCGCCTAATCTGACGGTTGGATTGGTCTCAAACTTGGACCCTGGACATTTTGCTACCTGATCTTTACCATGGTGAAGTTGGATTGACCATCGGAGTAGGCATCTGGTACTTTCCTGGAACTTGCTCCTCTGGACCTGAAAGTAAGCCAGATGGCTCCTTTCCCGACAATCTCCCAATGTGCCGCAATCAAGCTAAGTCCACATTCCTTCATGCAAAACTGCTGCTTCTCACGGGTAATTCGCTTGGTGTAGAAATGAGCGACCTGCTTGCTGGTTGGAGAAAACTCCAGCTTGACAGCACCCTCCTGCACCATATACCTGATTAAGTGACATGCGATGTCAATGTGCTTGGCGCGTGCACGGTGCTCAGGATTTTTGGCGAGTGCGATTGCGCTCTGGTTGATGCACACAGGAACTGGAACTAGAGCACTCCCACTCATCTCCACCATGAGAGACTGAGGCCAAACTGCTTCCTTGGCTCCAAAGCTGAGAGAGATTTACTCAGCTTCAAGGCTTGAGATGGCCACGACCACCTACCGCTTGCTGCATCAGCTGATGGCCCCTCCATTCATGAGGAACACATGTCCAGAGATGGACTTGCGATCCTCAGGGTTTGAGGCCCAATCTGTGTTTGTGTAGCCAATGATACTGTTGTCGTTGCCATTGTAGGTGATTCCAATGTTGATGGTTCTAGCAAGGTAGCAAAAGATCCGCTTCACTGCCTTCTGGTGCTCAGGTCTGGGATTGGCCATGTGCTGGCTCACGGCGCTAACAGCCTGTGCGAGATCCAGCCTGGTTACCACCATCAGGTATATGAGACTGCCGACGGTCCATTGGTAGTTCGGCCGCTCAGCTGCATCCACTTCCCTATTGAAACTCACGAGGTAGTGCCGCCTCTCCAGCGGCGTGCTGATGGGTTTGGCCTCTTCCATGCCGAACCGCTCTAGGACGTCCTTGATGTAGCGACTTTGCTATAGGGAGGGTGAGCGTGATTTGCGGTCATGCGTGATCTGGATGCCAAGGAAGTATGACGCCTCCCTGAGATCAGATATCTGGAAGCACTCTTGCATGGCCTCCTTGAACTTGAACTCCTATAGTGTAGACATGCTGTTAGAAAGGAGGAGTATGTCATCCACATAGACAATGATGATGAGCTCCTCATGACCATGCTGCCAGCGATAGACGCTGTAGTCACACTCACTGTATAGGAAACGAGCGTGCACACAAAGGCAAACTTTGCAAGTCGAGCAAAGGTTTCCTTGTAATGGATGCCTTCTTGCTGCAAGTAACCCTTGGCGACCAGCCTTGCCTTGTACTTTTCCAGGTTGCCATCTGCTCCCCGCTTCTTCGTGAGCACCCACTTACACTTGATTACCTTACGTCCCGGTGGATGCTCAGTCAGCTCCCACGTACCGTTGTCGAGCTGCGACTGTATCTCCTGCTACACAGCTTGTACCCAATCTGTTGCAACTGGTAACGCCACGGCCTCCTTGTGCGACATCGGCTCATCAGAGTCTGCTGCAAGTGCAACGTTCATTTGGTCTGTTTTCTGGAGCATCCAAAAATTCCCGCGCTCATCTGCCTTGTAGTGCACCCTGCGAGGGTACCTAGTGCTAGAGCGTTACCAGGCGTCTCGCGCAGTACTGCTAGCACAACTGCTCATGTTGATGGTGGTCTATCTTCTTCCGTTGCTTTTGCCAATGAGGCCATTGTATTTGCTTCATCACACATGGGGGAATAGAGTGGTTCTCCCATCGTCACAATAGAGGAAGTGTCAGGAGACACAGGGTCAAGGAGAGTCTGCTCCCACTGCCTTGTCAGCTTCTGCTTCTGCTGCCTCTTCACAGACAGTATTGATGCCGATAACGTTGCTCTCGTTGAAGACGACATCTCCAGAAATGATGACTTGGCGTGTATCCCCCTCGTAGAGGCGATACGCCTTGCTGGCTACGTTGTAGCCAATGATCAACATCTACGTGCTCTTTATGTCCTTTGGCACGTGCATGTGTGCCAAGCTGCCAAATGCGTGAAGATGACCCACGCTCAGTTTCTTGCTCAACTACGCTTGTACGGCGTCACCTGCTCCAGGGCCTTGATTGGACTGCAGTTCTTGATATACACCGCAATGCTCACTGCTTCGGCCCAAAAGTCGTAGGTCAACTGAGTCGCGTGCACCATGGAGCGCGTCGACTCAAGGATGGTGCGGTTCGCGCGTTCTGCTACGCCGTTCTCTTGTGACGACTATGGCACGGTGCGCTACGCATTGATACCTACTAGTGCGAGGCACTCCTGAAACTCCTTGCACAGGTACTCTCCATCGCGGTCGTTGCGCAGTGCCTTGATTTTCTTGCCAGTCTGGATCTCTACCATGGCCTTGAATTCCTTGAACCTGTCAAATCATTGGTCCTTAGAGAAAAGTAAGTAGACAACAGTGTAACGTTTGAAATCATCAATGAAGGTGAGAAAATACCTAGAGCCTCCAAAGCTCCGGATCTGCATCGGGCCACACAAGTCTGTGTGGACTAGCTCCAGCACCTTCTTCGCGCGCTCCCCTACTCCGAAAATCGCCTCGCCATGGTGCTTCCCCTCCGAACGGCCGATGCTTAACTGTTGCTCAAACTTAGAGATAGTGGGTAAGTCATGCACCATCTGCTTTGTTTGAAGTTGCTGCAAGGCACGCATGCCGATGTGGCCGTAGCACGCATGCTAGAATTCGCCATCTGTGGCAAGCACCATTCTTGCAAGACTATGCTCGCGTGGGATCTTGGTTGCTCCCAACAGGCACTACATGTCGCCTTCCTTCACTGACCTGGCTAATTTCTCTCTGGTTTCCTTGTCGAGGATATAGCCATAGTCATCGTCGAAGACGACTCGCAGTCCTATGATGGTGAAAGAAGACACTGAGAGAAAATGCCACGCGGGGTCCCAACACGCACGGCACGCCATGGAACACTCTCAATTCAATGTCACGCGGGATCTCAAACTACCTCTCCACAATCCCAATCTCCTCAGCATTCTCCACCTGATCATTACCCAAAGCAATCGGATGGGGAGGAATGGAGAGCAGCTACGCAAACCACTCCTTGTGGTTCGTTAGACTCTTGGTACACCCGGAGTCCTTGTATCACGCCAGATCCGCCTTTTCCTTCTGCGACATGTCAGACTTCGCCATGAAGAGGCGGTCGCGTACCTCCTTGGCCACGTTCATGTTCCCAAAGTAGCGTACGCCGGTCTGGTTCTGCTGCTGCTGCTGCTGCTGCTACTGACGTTGTGACTGCTACTCCTGTTGCTATGGAGATAGCTGCTTTTGCTACTGCTGGGATGCTCCTTCTGGTCCCTCTTGAACTTGAAACACTCTTTCTAGTAGTGCCCCTCTTTCTGGTAATAGTGGCACTTGCCCTTCTTCTTGCCTCTTTGCTGCCCAGACTACTTTTACAGCTAGTTGCGTGAGCCCATGGCCTTGAAAGCAACTTCACTGTTGCTACTGCCGCCATTGCGCTTTGCTAAATTGCAACACAGTTTTACGTACACCAGGTAAGTGCAGATGAAGTCGAGGTTGTTGTTCTTCTATGCCCCATGGCCACTGCTATGGGTTGACGGACAGGTTGGGCATGCACTGCTCCCTTGGAGTAAGTCCCCCAAACCTTGTTCGTGGTGCAAGTCCAAGCGAGACACCAGAAGTGTAGCGCAACGGATAGCATGTTGGACTTAGGGACAACAGGTCCTGCGATCGAGCCTTGATGTGCGCAGGAGGTTTTTTGACCTTCTAGCACAGGGGAAGTTTCTTAGACATTTCTCCATGCATGAGGAGAGTGCGCCACTTGGCGGTCAGTGGATGCGCCAATTGGCGGACTGGTGAGGTGGTTTGGAGTGACCACCCCAAAAGTGTCACTGCCCACACACCTTAGAAGCCAGGCCTAGGACTATATGTACCAGGCTCATTCCTCATTCTAATTACACAATCTGGCCTTAGATGCTCCTCACAGAGTTGTCCAACTAAGGAACAGTATAAAGAAGACACTGGTTGGTCTAAGCCCCAGGAGTTAGTCTTTGACTAGCACCTCGCGCGAAAGTGACCAAGTGTTAAGTGGACACAGTTGCTAGCAAGTGATTGCCTAGGAACTGCTCAGTGTGGAACCGTGATCCTGAGGGTGATATCTTCTCCTAGCTGAAATGCTAGGAGCGGACGGCAGGTGCTATTGTGTCGGCCCTGTTTTCTAGTCCGTTTGCCTCAGGCCGGTTGACAAAGGGTTATGGGCCCACACTGACCAGTTGTAAGGCACGCTTCGCTCAACTCTGGTACGCTCTCTCCAGGTGCACACGCCGGCTCCATCAACTCCATCAGCTCCATCAGCTTCATCAGCTCCAACGGCTTGGTCTGCACTTAGCACACAGGGACTAAGGACAAGC
>SZWC01010750.1:0-11991 GCA_023375785.1 Penium margaritaceum | reverse complement strand
GATGGCTCCATGCCTTAGCCTGAGAAAAGAAAAAGGCAAGAGGTCCAGGGTCAAGACCTGATGGGAGAAATATCCAAAAAGGTCCTTGGTCTTAGGATTGCCTTGTCAGAGTGTGCTGACTAGGATAAAGGTACCTCTCCTTTCTTTTTAGGTGAGGTGAGATCCTTGTGTGCTAGCCATGGACACATGGCGATTCTCCATGGGTTTGTGGGTTATGTGACCACTAGGAGTGTGCCATGAGAGCATTCTCTAGCTCTCTAGGTCGTGTGTGAGTGGTCAGCCTGATTGCTAGGCTGATTTCCTCCCTTGTGTGAGATTATGGACTCTAGTGTGTGAGCCTTAGCCTCCATGGCTAAGTGGTGTGGCTTGTGAGAGGGCTGACTTGCCCAAGCTCTAGCTCTATATGTACTCCATCATTTTGAGTGATTGAACAACCATTCTTCAGCACAAGTGATGCCCTTCCAATCACACATGCTCGCTGCTCCAAGGCTCCCTCTCTCCTCAAGTTCCAACAGTATGTGGAAGTAGAAGGGCATCACTTGTGCTGAAGAATGGTTGTTGAATCACTCAACATGACGGAATACACATAGAGCAAGAGCTTGGGCAAGTCAGCCCTCTCACAAGCCACACCACTTAGCCATGGAGACTAAGGTTCACACACTACAGTCCATAATCTCACACAAGGGAGGAAATCAACCTAGCAATCAGGCTGACCACTCACACACGTCCTAGAGAGCTAGAAAGTACTCTCATGGCATACTCCTAGTGGTCACATAACCCACAATCCCACGGAGAATCGCCATGTGTCCATGGCTAGCACACAAGGATCTCACCTCACCTAAAGAGTTGGGAGAGGTACCTTTTTCCTAGTCAGCACACTCTGACAAGGCAACCCAGGAATCTAGGACCTTTTTGGACATTTTTTCCATCAGGTCTTGACCCTGGACCTCTTGCTTTTTTCTTTTCTCATGCTAACGCATGGAGCCATCGCGCATGGTTACACGGATATCGGCGGTCGATGACCCAAAAAATTTTGAAAATTCATATCTCCCAATCCGACTGTTAGATCAGCCTCAAACTTGGACCGTAGATATTTTGCCAACTGATCTTTCCAACGAT
The DNA here is from genome assembly GCA_023375785.1 of Penium margaritaceum. NCBI lineage: Eukaryota > Viridiplantae > Streptophyta > Zygnematophyceae > Desmidiales > Peniaceae > Penium > Penium margaritaceum. The sequence continues at coordinate 10,872 of SZWC01010750.1, read as the reverse complement.
GAATTGAGATTGACCACTGGAGCAGGCATCTGGTAGTTTCATGGAACTTGTTCCTGTGGACCCGAAATTGAGCCAGATGGCTCTTTTCCCAACAATTAGACCCAGTGACCTCTCGGTCTAGCAAATAACTCTTAAACATCTAGTCCACAAGGAGTTGTCCTAGGTAGTATTCGCTGGCTATACTATCCAGATTAGACGAAAGGGACTTGCTCCAAAGGAGCAGTGCATGCCTTCCGTATCTGGACAAGACTTAAAGAACTTTATCCAAAGGAGCAGTGCATGCCTAGTCCGTCCTGTGCCTGTCCAAATATCAGCCATGGACAAGGAGCATATCAGGTCAATAAACTCTCCCTTGTACCTCTCAGCATTAGCTATGAGATCTCTCCTCTCTCCAACATTCTTAGCGTGAGTCTTCGTCTGCTACGTTGACCATAGAGATGCCTCAAGGTCCTGGAGAGTTCAATTCGCTATCGACCGCCTTTGTCATGGAATCTGCGAGCATCTTCCTGGTCTCCACGTATTCCAGGTCCACGATCTCCTTTATGACCAGGTCGCGTGAGTAGTGGTACGTGATGTTGATGTGCTTGGTCCTCCGGGAGATGACATCATCCTCTCCCATTTTGATGGCCCTCTTGTGGCTATGCGGACTTCTGTTGCCTTTGTTTGTGGTACTTTCATCTTGGTAAGCAACGTACATATTCACTATGCCTCCTTGCATGCTTCTGACGGAGTGATGTACTGTGCCTCAGCGATAGAGAGGGAGATAGAGTCTTGCTTTCTACTTGCCTAAGAGACTATACCAGCGTTCAAGAGGCACACAAAGCCCAGGATGGACTTTTCATCATCGATTCTTTGTCCCCATTTAGCCTCGTGTAGTATACCAGCGGCAGTGGATTACATCCGTCTTGGCCTCCAAACTGGAGTCCCATGTGTCGGATTTTCTGTAGATAGCGCATGATATACTTGATTACTTACCAGTACTATGGCCCAGGATTGGCCACAAACCTGCTCATTTGTCCTACAACATAGCAAAAGGTCAGGGCGTGCTCCTACCATAGCATACATGACGCTGCCAACAGCAAACTGGTACGAAATATTTTCTATCTCACGCTCTTCTGCTTCCGTGCTAGGGCTCATAAAGGAGGAGAGCTTGATGTCTGTTGTCATGGGTGTGCTGATGGGCTTGTAGTCCTCGATATTGTAACGCTTAAGGACCTTCATGATATACTTTGTCTGGTTGAGCTCGACGGTGCCTGCTACTTGATTCCGGTAGATGGCTATCCAAAGATAGAACTCGAGCACACCCATGACCTTCATGTTGAACCTGTTGCTGAGATCTGTCTTTAGCTTATTCAACAGCTCGATCGATGGCGAGCAGATGATCAGGTCATCCACGTACAGTCCAACGAGCATCAAGCCTTGCTCATCCTCCCACACATGGGACAATGGGATCATTCTGGCAGTGTGTGAAGGTGTGTCCGACCATGAAGCCGTCCATTTCCTTGTACAATATTCTTGGGGCCTCTTTCAGCCCGTAGAGGCCTTTGACTAGTTGAAAAACCTTTCCCTCAGGAGTTTTCACTCCCTCAGGCACTTCCATGAGGACTTCTTTGTCTAGCTTCCCATAGAGGAAAACTGTCTTGACTTATTGGTAGACTTCCAGATCTTTTGAAGCAGGGATAGCCAACATGGATCCCATGGAGGCAAAAGTGACGACGGGTGCGAAGGTCGCCTCATACTCTGAGCCTGCACACTGGGAAAACCCCTTCGCCACCATTCTTGCCTTGTACTTGTCGATAGTACCATCCTACTTGATCTTTTTCCGGAGTACCCACTTTGACCCCACTATGTTTGCGTTTGGAGGCTTCTCAACCAAAATCCATATTCCGTTCTTTTCAAAAGATGGGAGTTCGCTATCCATTGCCTCCTTCCACTTGGTCACATCTGGCATGTTTATAGCCTCCGTTACGATCACCGGCTCTCCCTGAGCCAACGATGACCACCTCAGTCCGGTCCATTCAGCACTCTCAGCATCGTACTTGGACGGAGGCTTCTTCTTGCGCGTACTACGTAGGAGTGTTGCTGGTGGTGCTTCAAGGCTTACTTGCTTCTGTTGCTTTTTCGCTGCCAGTGATCCGCTGTTTGAGGAAGAGCCACCGGCCTCAAAATTTTGTGTCAGAGGCCTTGGACAACTTAGACCGAGTGTCAGGGTCCGTCGTTGTGTCAGCCTCCATAGCTACTCTCCCTGGATCACCATTCTTCACTGGCACCATCTGCAAGGTTTCAGGTGCCTGATCACCTGACTTGAGCAACACAACCGACTCTCTTGATTTGGGAGCATGGACCGGGTCCAGCAACTCTCTCTTGCCAAGTATCCTTTTATCAAACTCGAAATCTTGGCTCTTGATGAGCTTTCCTGCCGCTTTGTCCTACAGCCTGTACGCCTTGTGTGCGGTGTCATATCCGACCATTACACACTTATCAGCACGTGTATCCAGCTTGCCACTTCCTTCTCCTGCTTGGATCCTTACCCAGGCGGTACAGCCAAAGACCCTCAAGTGTGAGGCATCTGGCTTCTTCCCTGACCAAGCCTCCTGTGGCGACCTGGGCTGCTTCCCTTGCTGCTTCTTACCACGCCTTCCAATCGCAGCTACTGGAGTGAGATTTTCAAGGTAGCAACTAGTTCTTGCAGCTTTAGCCCAGAAGCAAGGTGGAAGTTTGGTGTCAAAGAGCATGCTTCATATCATCCCGAGGATAGCCTGGTTCATCCGTGTCAACCTGCCTCAGGCAACAGTCTAGAAAATGAGTTCTGACACAATGGTTCCCGCCGATCGCTCTTGGTATTACAACCAAGAGATGATATCACCCTCAAAGCCAAGGTTCCACATGGAGCAGTTCATAGGAATCACTTCCTTGCACTGTGTCCTTAGGACCTGGTCACTTTTGCGCGAGGAGCAAACTCCTAGGACTTAGACCAACCAATACTTCTTTAGTCTCTGCCTCTAGTGGACAACTCTGTTAGGGGTCTCAAAGGTAAGAACTGTTGTATCCGGAGGAGAGAGGGAGCCTTGGAGCAGCGAGCATGTGGGACTGGAAGGGCATCACTTGTACTGAAGAATGGTTATTTAATCACTCCAAATGATGGAGTACATATAGAGCTAGAGCTTGGGCAAGTCAGCCCTCTATCAAGCCACACCACTTAGCCATGGAGGCTAAGGCTCACACACTAGAGTCCATAATCTCACACAAGGGGGGAAATCAGCCTAGCAATCAGGCTGACCACTCAGACACGACCTAGAGAGCTAGAGAATACTCTCATGGCACACTCCTAGTGGTCACATAACCCACAAACCCATGGAGAATCGCCATGTGTCCATGGCTAGCACACAAGGATCTCACCTCACCTAAAAAGCAAGGAGAGGTACCTTTATCCTAGTCAGCACACTCTGACAAGGTAATCCTAAGACCAAGGACCTTTTTGGATATTTCTCCCATCAGGTCTTGACCCTGGACCTCTTGCCTTTTTCTATTCTCAGGCTAAGGCATGGAGCCATCGCCCATGGTCACCCGGATATTGACTGTCGATGACCCCGGAAACTACGAAAATTCATATCTTCCAATACGATCGTTAGATCGGCCTCAAACTTGGACCATAGACATTCTGACACCTGATCTTTCCAATGGTGAAGTTGGATTGACGATCGGAGTACGCATTTGGTACTTTCCTGGAACTTGCTCCTGTGGACCTGAAACTGAGCCGGATGGCTCCTTTCCCAACAAGAACTGTACTCAATGATAGGCAACTGACAGGTTCTTATAGTCCAAGAGCCAGCTTCTAGCTAAGGCACACAATGGCTCCTTGGATGAGCTACTTTGGGGGAAATCTGGATTGCGTCATCCCTCGTGCCTACATGGCACTTCCTGTGACCGCCAAGTGGCGCCAACCACCAAGAAGGATCTTGAAATGTTCTAAGGTGTCTCTTAGGATCTCTCTCCCCTTTTGGTCACAAAGAAAATTAGTCACCTGACAGGTATTAGACCCTGTGACCTCTAGAACGTCTAAGCCACAAGGAGTTGTCCTAGGTAGTATTTGCTAGCTAAACTATCCAGATTTGACCAAGGGGACTTGCTCCAAAGGAGTAATGGATGCCTTATCTATCTGGACTAGACTTAGGGGACTTTCTCCAAGGGAGCAGTGCATGCCTAGTTCATCCTGTGCCTGTCCTAACATGAGCCATGGACAAGGAGTATATCAGGTCAACAAACTCTCCCTTGTATTTTTGTCCGTTAGCTATGAGATCTCCTCTCTCTCTAGCAATGTTGGCCTTAGTCTTCGTCCGCTGCGTTGACCATACCGATGTCACGAGTACCTATAGAGTGTAATTCGCTGTCCAGCGCCTTTGTCATGCAATTGCGAGCATCTTCCTGGTCACCACGTATTCTAGGTCCACGATCTGCTTTGCGACGAGGTCGCGTGAGTAGTGGTACCTGATGTCGATGTGCTTGGTCTGTCATGAGATGACATCATTTTGTGCCATTTTCATGGCACTCTTGTTGTTAATGTGGACCTCTGTTGACTTTGTTTCTGGCACTTTCATCTCGGCAAGCAAACTGCATAGCCACTGTATCTTCTTGCATGCTTCTGGCAGAGCAATGTACTCTGCCTCAGCGGTACAGAGGGAGATACAGTCTTGCCTCTTCTTGCCCAAAAGACTGGACCACCGTTCAAGAGGCAGTCAAACCCCGAGGTGGACTTTCTATCATTGATTCCTCCCCAGTCGGCGTCTGTGTAGCACACCGGCCGCAACGGGTCAGATCCTTCTTAGCCTCCAAACTAGAGTGCCATGTGTCGGGTCTTCTATACACAGCGCATGATGCACTTGACTGCTTGCCATTGCTGTAGCCCTAGATTGGCCACAAATGTACTTACTTGTCTCACAGTATGGTAGATATCAGGGCGTATTCCTACCATGGCGTACATTAGGCTGCTAACAGCGGATTGGTAGGGATTGTTCTCCATCTCATGCCGTTTTGCTTCCCTGTTGGGGCTCATGGAGGAGGAGAGCTTGATGTGTATTGTCATGGATGTACAGATTGGTTGTAGTCCTCCATGTTGTAGTACCTGAGGACCTCCATGATCTATTTGGTCTGGTTCAGGTGGATGGTGCCTGCTGATCGATTACGATGCACGGCTATTCCGAGGTAGAACTCGAGCGGACCCATGTCCTTCATCTTCAACCTGTTGCTGAGATCTGTCTTCAGCTTGTTTAACAGCTTGACCGATGACGGGCAGATGATCAGGTCATCCAGGTACCATGCAACAAGCATCAAGCCTTGTTGATCCTCACGCACATAGACACTATGGTCACTCTGGCACTGCGTGAAGGTGAGCCCAGCCATGAAGTCTTCCATCCCCTTGTACCACATCCTTGGGGCCTCTTTCAGCCTGTAGAGTGCTTTGACCAGTTTGCAAACCTTGCCTTCTAGACCTCTCACTCCCTCGGGTACTTCCATCAGCACTTCTTTGTCTAGCTTTCCATAGAGGAAAGCTGTCTTGACATCCATCTAATGGATTTCCAGATCTTTTGTAGGAGGGATGTCCAACATTATCTGATGGAGGCAAAGGTAACAACAGGTGTAAAAATCTCCTCGTACTCTGAGCCTACATGCTGGGAAAACCCCTTCACCACAACTCTTGCTTTGTACTTGTCGATAGTATCATCCTACTTGAACTTTTTCCAGAGTACCCATTTTGACCCCACCACATGCGCGTTTCGAGGCGTGTCCACCAGAACCCATGTTTCGTTCTCTTCAATGGATGCGAGTTTGCTATCCACTGCCTCCTTCCACCTGGCTACATCTGGCATATTCATAGCCTCTGTTGCAATCACAGGCTCTCCTTGAACCGAGCATGACCAGCTGAGTCCGGTCCATTCCGAATTCTTAGCATCGTACTTGGACTGAGGTTTCTTCTTTCGCGTACTTCACCGGAGTGTTGCTAGTGGTGCTTCAAGGCTTAGTTGTTTCTGCAGCTCATCTGCTGCCAGTGATTCGTTGTTTGAGGAAGAGCCACCGGTCTAAACTTTGATCCAGAGGCCTCAAACGACTCAGACTCAGTGTCAGAGTCCGTTGTTGTGTCAGCTTACGCAGCCACTCTCCCTACAGTGCCATTCTTCACTGGCTTCATTTGCCTGTTTTCTGGTGCGTGATCACCTGACTCAAGCAACACAACCCACTCTCCTGATTTGGAAGCATGGACAGTATCTAGGGACTCTTCCTTGCTGAGCATCCTTTTATCAAACTCAACATCTCGGCTCCTAATGAGCTTTCCAGCCGCTTGGTCCCACAGCCTGTACGCCTTGTGTGCGGTGTTGTATCCAACAATTATACACTTACGAGCACGTGCATCCAGCTTACCACTTCTTCTCCTACTTGGAGCTTTGTCCATGCAGTACAACCAAAGACCCTCAAATGTGAGACATGAGGCTTCTTCCCTGACCAAGCCTCCTGTGGCATCTTGAGCTGCTTCTCTTGCTGCTTCTTACTACGCCTTCTAAGCGCGGCTGCCGGAGTGAGATTCACAAGGTATCAAGCAGTTCTTACAACTTCAATCCAGAAGCGAAGTCGGAGTTTGGTATCAAAGAGCATGCTTCGTGTCATGCCAAGGATAGTCTGGTTCATCCGCTCGGCAACGCCATTACTTTGGGGGGTGTAAGGCATGGTGGTTTGGTGGTTGATGCCATGTTGGCTCAACCAGCCTTTTCCTGCCTCGTATCCACCACCGTTGTCGCTGCGTAATACTTTCACCTTCTTGGTTGTCTGCCGCTCTACCATTGCAACAAACTCTTACAGCTTGTCCTTGACCTCTCCCTTTGTCTTGAGGAAGTAGATCCACATCTTGCGACAGTGGTCATCGATGAAGGTCAAGAAATACTTGCTGCAGCCGTTTGAAGGGCTGTGGAATGGTCCGCATATATTAGAGTGAATCAGGTCCAAGATTGTTGCTGCACATTGCACATTACGCTCAAAGGGCTTTCTCTTTGCCTTGCCGTGGAGGCATGGCTCACACAACTTTTTGCACTTTCCCTCATCCTTGGCCTTCACCCCTCCATCCCATGAAACACTCCGTTCTGCTGCATAGCTTGCAGTGTGTAGTCGGCCACATGGCCAAACCGCCTATGCCACAGCTCAGCATCTGTGTTGGTGGACTTGGCCACCACGGTGACGGTTTGTGGTACAACATCAGGCTTTGGAGACTTGGGCTCTTCAACCGCCACATATCCCTCATTTGTAGTTTCAAGGGGTTTGGTATGCAGCACGTAGAGCCCATCAACTCTTGGGACCTCTGCGACATGACTTTCCTTGGGATATGAGATCTTGATGTCCTTGTTCTTGGAAATCACAACCTCCTCTGTGAAGACGACCGTCATGTCGTGGGCTGTGATTTTGGACACTGACAAGAGGTTTGCCGCAAAAGACGGTATGTAGATGATGTTCTCTAGCTTCATGTCTTTTTTAGCAACGTTCACTTGAATATTGATAAACTTATGTCCCTTGCCTTGCGCATGGACAAGGCTACCATTAGTATACCTGAAGCAATGTTCAGAGTCCCCAATGGAGATGAACCCATCCTTCTCTCCTAAAGAGTGGTCATTCGTGCTTGAGTCGAACCTGTAGGCTCCACGCTTGAGCAATGCCACTCCGTTGGTTGCACGCACGCTCTCAAGCATCATCTTCGTCAACTCCTTCTTACCCTTTCATTTGCCCTCATATTCACCACCATGATCTCTGTCTTCCTTCTTGGGAGTCGTGTACTCTTATGCCCAATGCTCAGGCTTGCCATAGTTATGGCATTTCCCAGGACGCTTTGAACTCTTTCCACCGCCACCATTACATTTTCCTCCACTGCCACCGCTTCCACTGCTGCTCTGACGAGAAGAGGAGTTATTGCCATGACCACAGTATTGTCAAGCATAGGCTGAAATGTTAGCCTCACTACCGCTATGACGCATGGCCTTGTTACGCACGTACTCGGTCACTGCCTCATACGTCAAATCCTCCTCCTATTAATCGCCAAAGACGCTAATCAGAGAACCCCATCTTTCAGGTATTGTAATTAAAAAGATCATGGCCTACATGTTGGTGTCAATGTGCGAGTTCATTTGGGTGAGTTGCTACAGCAATCCTTGAAACTGCAACACGAAGTCTGGAATCGACTCTCCCTTAGTCACCCTCATCAAAATCAGCTTTTGAAGGATGAAGAGGCGATTTGTGAGAGCCGTTGATTGGTGTACATGTGCAAGCTTCTCATCAGCCGTTGATGTATATGTGATACCTTGGAGGTGGACATGCTGTGACTCATGTACTGATGTCACAACAATCACAAGCGCCATGTCATTTTTGACTTTCCACGCTTCATATCCAGGATCTGTTTTTTGAGGTTCAATTTCTTCTCCAAGGAACATCTTCAAGTAGCCACGTACCCTCATGATAATCTCAAATTACCACCTCCACAAGGGACAACAAAACCCTGTGAACTTTGACATCCCACCATTGACCTTCTCAATAGTGAGCGTTGCGGGTATCGTCGTACTACTTCTCTGCTTCTCTGCTTCTCTACTTTGCTGAGAGCGATGTAGGCTGATGGAGGCTGTTGTCTACAACCAATTTAGAAGGTGCCGATTTGTTGCTTACCCCTTAGTTGTTGATCACCTGCAAATAGAGAAGAATGCACACTAGTGAATCCAGGGTCGTGCCTCCAAGGGCAGAGCTTATCCTGGTTAGGGCCGAAGGGTCGTACGTCCAAGGCCACAGCTTATCCTTGGCTCTTGTTCGCTAAGTACTAGCACCCGACGCTGGAGCTGATGGAGTACATGGAGCAGATGGAGTTGATGGAGCGGATGCGCGCTGCAAGACAAAGAAGGCGAGAGAGTACGCAGAAACGTGCCTTACAACTAGTCAGTGTAGGCCCATAACCCTTTGTCAACCTGCCTGAGGTGACGGTCTTAGAAGACGGGTACCAACATAATGGTTCCCGCCGACCGCTCTTGGTAATACAACCAAGCGATGATATCACCCTCAAAGCAAAGGTTACACACTGAGCAGTTTATAGGAATCACTCCCTTGCACTGTGTCCTTAGCTCCCGGTCATTTTCGTGCGAGGAGCCAACTCTTGAGGCTTAGACCAACAAATGCTTCTTTAGTATCTGCCTCTGGTCCACAACTCTGTGAGAAGTCTCAAAGTTTAGAATTATACCCAATGACAGGCAACCGAGAGGTTCTTTTAGTCCTAGAGCCAGCCTCTAGCTCAGGCGCGTAGTGGCTCCTTGGATGAGCCACTTTGGGCAATCAGGATTACGTCATCCTCCATGCCTCGATGGCGCTCCCTATGACTGCCAAGTAGCGACAGCCACTAGGAAGGACCGTGGAATGTTCTAAGATGTCTCTTAGAACCTTCTTATCTCCCTTTTGGTCACAAAGAAAGTTAGTCACTGGGCTGGGATTTGACCCAGTGACCTCTCGCTCCAGAGACTAACTGTGGAACGTCTAAGCCACAAGGAGTTGTCCTCGTAGTGTTTGCTGGCTATACTATCCAGATTCGACAAAGGGGACTTACTCCAAAGGAGTAGTGCATGCCTTGTCTATCTGGACCAGACTTAGGGGACTTACTCCAAGGGAGTAGTGCATGCCTAGTCTGTCGTGTGCCTGTCCAAATATCAGCCATGGACAAGGAGCATATCAGATCAACAATCCTCTCAACAACGCCATTACTTTGGGGATTGTAAGATGTGGTGGTCAGGTGATTGATGCCGTGTTGGCTCAACGAGCTTTTGCACGCCTCCTATTTACCACCGTTGACCGTGCGCAATGCGTTGACCTTCTTACTTCTGTGCCATTCTACCATTACGACAAACTCTTGGAGCTTCTCCTTGACCTCTCGTTTTGTACTGAGGAAGTACATCCACATCTTGCAACTGTTGTCATCCATGAAGGGTAACAAATACTTGCTGCCACCGTTTGAAGGGGTGTAGAGTGGTCTGCACATTTCAAAATAAATCAAGTTCAAGTTTAGTGCTACACCTTCTCATAACGCTCAAAGGGCTTTCTCTTTTCCTTGCCTTGGGGGTATGGCTCATACAGCTTTTTGCACTTTCCTTTATCCTTGGCCTTGCATCCGTACATCCCATGAACCACTACGTGTTGCTGCATAGGTTGCAGTGTGATGTCGACCACATGGCCAAACCACCCGTGCCACAGCTCAGCATCTCTGTAGGTTGAGTTGGCAGCCACGGTGACGGCTTGTAATGGAACATCAGGCTTTGGAGACTTCGGCTCTTTAACCGCAGCATATCCCTCATTTGTACTCTCAACGGATTTGGTCTCTAGTACGTAGAGCCCATTAACTCTTGGGACCTGTACGATAACACTCTCCTCAAGATAGGAGATCTTGATGTCCTTGTTCTTGACGCTCACGACCTCTTCCTGCGAGAGGAGGACCTTCATGTCGTGGTTCGGGATTTTGGATACTGACAAGAGGTTTGCTGTAAAAGACGGCATGTAGATGACGTTCTCTAGATTCAAGTCCTTTTGAGCACTGTTCACGTTGATGCTGATCAACTTATTTCCCTCGCCTTGTGCATGGACAAGGCTGCTGTTGGCATTCATGAAGCGATGTTCAGTGTCCCCAATGGAGATGAACCCATCCTTCTTCCTTGAAGAGTGATCTTTCATTCAGAGTCGAGCCCGTAATGTTGGAACTTGAGGAGAGAGGGAGCCTTGGAGCAGCGAGCATGTGTGATTGGAAGGGCATCACTTGTGCTGAAGAATGGTTGTTCAATCACTCAAAATGATGGAGTACATATAGAGCTAGAG
>SZWC01010749.1:75712-89669 GCA_023375785.1 Penium margaritaceum | reverse complement strand
CTGCTCGGTGGTACCGCTTTGTCTTGGCGAAGCGGGAAGCAGGGCTGCATCGCACGTAGCTCGTCGGAGGCAGAGTATGTGGCTTTGGGGGCAGGGGCTGCTGAGGCAGTTTGGCTGCAGCGCTTGTTTCTTGAGCTTGGGCAGTCAGTACCCGCCATTGTGCTGCGTTGCGACAACCAGAGTGCTCTCGCCATTGCGGAGAACTCTGGTGTTTTTCATGCTCGCACAAAGCACATTGCGGTTGAGCATCACTTCGTTCGTGATCTGGTGGAGCGACGCGTGATCTCCATCATGTGGGTTGGCACTGACTTGCAGCGAGCTGATTTCTTGACGAAGGCATTTGCCCGCGGAAAGTTCCTGGTGGCCATTCGTTCTGTTGGGCTTCGCCCCGTGCGTGACAGTGGTTTAGTGTGGGATGTACGTTGCCGTCTCATCTGTCTGTGTCACTCACTATGTGGTTGTACCAGTGCTGCACGCGTATGGACATGCGTACCATCGGGTCATGGGGGAGTGTTGTGCTTTGTGCCGTTCCTGTACAGTTTACTATGACCACTCGGCCGTGTCCATACTCATGCAGATCCCTGAGGCAGGCGGCCCTGGTGACACCGGCACGACGACAGGCGGCGGACTACCCGTCTGGAGCTGACCGACCACTGTTCCAGAGCCCCAGATGTCACCGGGACTCCTTGCTGTGCCTTCTACGTCTTGCAGGCGCCTTTCGGCGGACTGGGCATGATACCCATTTGCATGTTTTTGCATTGTATACTCGCTGTCAGTTGATGGATGCATGTATGTGACCAGTCGTTGCGTGCGTCTTTTGATTCTACACGTCTAGGTTCAGACGGCGTAGGATTCTGACATGTGTGCGTAGAGTTACGGCCAAAAGAGTGGTTTTGGGCCGGTTTTAGGACAGCTCTTGGACTGCCGCGTGCGACACCCGCCGTGCGCCGCGGCAGGTATTTATGCGCTGGACCTGTCAGTTGTCATTTCTCTGTGCATATGCTATATTGAAGCATTCTGACACTTTGACTTGTGTCTCCTAGCCAAACCCTTGCCGTTGTGTGTAGGACCTGTGACTGTCGTCACCGTCTGACCAGGCACTGACGCCCGGTAAGCGGCTGTGTTGCTAGGAAGCTTCTACGCACTTTCTCTTGCCCGTTGCGGATAACCCAAAACAATTGTTTTTGTCACATCTCGGCACACTCCAGGCATCCAAATGAGGCATTGTCCTATTCCACAAATGCGGAATCTTGAGATGGGAGTAAAGACTCCACACGAGCACAAGGTTGTCCGAATAACATTTCGAAAGGAGGAGCAGATGGTGAGCACAAAGACAAGTTCTACTTAGTCAAGCAAAGAATCAACAAATGTAGGACCACCAACAAGATGTTGAAGTTCGTTGGCCACTCGCAACTCTGCCCTCTTGCCTCTCACATCATGCACACACACGTGTACAGATTAAAGGGACCATGGAATCACCTAGGGAGTTGACTGGCGCGTCTATGCTCGTTGAAGCCATCGACGTCCCCAAGCTGCTGATGGATCCAGGGGTGCCCTCTGGCACTCACATGACTATTACATGAGTTCTTCATGATTCCTATGATGCGGTAGATGCTAGGGCCCGTACATTCTCACTGCCGTGCCCTGCATCGTTTTCAGTTGTTTTGCATGTGATGGGGGAGCTGCATTTTCCCGGGTGCTGATCCTTAGGGGGCCACCGTGCCGGCCTTGGCCGTGCATCGGTGAGTAGCCGCCCTCGGTTAATTCCGAGTGGTCTGGCTCGACCCCCGGGTGGCGGCACTCACTCACCCGAGCTCGTCGCTTGCGGTGAGTGAGCGCTCACCGGTTCTACTCTTACTCGCTCCCCCTCATCCAACTTCTTGTCTTGGTGTGACCTCGAACTTTGCAAACAAGTTGCCGCATCCATGGCACATCTCTCGCGTTGTTGCTTGTGGTGTAACCATGCATCCTCACACCCATATAAGCTAGGCTAGCAACTTCCTAGCAACTACTGGTATCAGAGCAATGAGGATCCAATCCCACTGCTCGTCGATCCTGGTCCTTGAACTTCCGCGGCCCACTTCTCCCATGGACCATACATCATCGTAGCGGGCACTCTGCGCCGCCACCGGCCGTCTCTTCGGCCTGAAGCAACGACACAGTCAGGCGTTGCTGCCTTCATTCTGTGGCAGCTGTGGAGCCGTTCTCGCTACTCCCCTCAGTTGCCCTCGGCCCTCGCTGCCCTAAGCTGCTCTCGGTTCCTGACTGCTCTTGCNTCAGCCGCTCTCTGGTCTCAGCAGTCCCTCTTGGCTGCACTCGGCTGCCTTCGATGCACCCTGCTGCTCTCGGGTGTCCCTCTTGACTTCTCTCGGGTGCTGCTCACTCTTAGCTGCGCTCTAGGCTGCTCTCTCAGCCACCTCTGATCCCTCCGTTGCTGTCCGCGGCTGCACTCGCCTGTCCGAGGCTGCACCCGTCTCATTCCCACGCTCCACGGGCAACACTGCACATTTTAGCAACTGTCCGTGGACCATCGTGCCTCTCAGCACACCATCTTGTACTCCTCCACACCCCGATCATCTTCACAGCCGCCACCCTGGATTCACCACCACTGGACAGACACCCACACGACGATACCCCAGTCTGGTTTCGTATGCTGGAGACCGACTACTGGCGAGAGGAGCTTGCTGAGATCGCTGAGAGGGAGACAGTTGCACGTGAGGAAGAGATCTACTCGCAGGTCTACACCGCGGGCAACCTTCCACCGTCGCCGCCTCACCCCTCTACAATGCAACAATCTGGTGGCAGCTCTCCAACCACCGCCTCTTCTACATCCAACACCATCGTCGGTCCTTCTTCCGCTGCACCTGCATCTGCAGAACCAGCACCCACACCGGAGACCCCTGGTGTCGTCCCCGCTCTCCCAGTGCACACTGACTCCATTGGCCTGACGGGGGCCATTCTTGACGCTGCAGCAGGCGCTGCCGCCACCTTTGCTGCCACCGCTCGTGCTTGCAGGGCCCCTACGCAGACTGCAGTGGGTCGAGCAGCAGACGCCTACACGCACTCAGCAGCTTCCCTGACACTACTTACTACGGCAGCAACAAACGTCGCCACTCAGGTTACAGCAACGGCAGCCGCAATTGCCACCGCTGCCTCCTCAGCTGCAGACGCCACTTCAGCAGCTGTCAGTTCTATCCGAGCCTCTATAGCGGCAGCTGTCTTGACCCCCACGGGTGGCCCGCGGGAAACCACCCCGCACGTCACTACAGGGGTGCTGATTGCGTCTGCATCTGCAGCAGTCGCTGGAGCTTCTGTCACCGGCCTCCTTTGCTTGACTGTGGTAGCTGCAGGCTGGGTGGCAGTACAGTCCTCCTCAGTAGCAGCGGTGGTGTCTTCTCTCTTCGCCCTGCTGCCCCGTCATCAGTTTGGTGAGCTCATCCCTCTCTTCCCTTCTCTTCTTATCTGTGGTCTCATCTCATCCATCTCTCTACCATGCCTGGACCAGAAGAGAAATAAGAGGCCCTCTAGGCCGCTCTCAGTGAGGCCCGGGCTGAGCGCCGCAAGGCACAGGATGAGCTAGAAAATGAGCGTGATGCACAGCAAGAGTTACCAGCCACAATAGCCTCATTGGTGCTATAACGTCTTTGCACCGTTCCAGCATTTGCATCAGTCATTCCCTCTGAGAAGTCAGGATCTACAGGCTCCTCAGTGCCACCTGCTGGTGGCATTGCTAACTCCTCTTCTCCTTCCTCCTCAGCCACCTCTCAGACGGCTCCACCTGTGCGGCAGAAAGATTTTGAGACACCGCCGCCTCAGTTCACCTCAAAGCTCACCTTCACGTCCTGGGAGTCGCGCTTCAGTGCGTGGGCTCAGGGTGAACTGTTGTGGGAATACAACTCGCCCGCTAAAACCTCGTTCGTGCCGCAGCTAGCAGAGGGAGCTCGCGTTGTGCGAGCACTCATCAATGCCGGACCCGAAAACCTGCTGGATGACATCGGTACGTACAATGCTGATCCCATCCGAGGCACCAGTGCAGACCCAGTAGGAGCCTATGCACTCATTCGCCGCCAAAAAGCTATAACTGGCCATGCCGTCCAGAGTGCACTCACAGTACAATTCAACACACTGCAGATGAGAGCACATGAGACAGCAGACTAGTACTGGGCCCGTGGTCTGCGTCTTTTGCGCGATCTTGGCAAGGCTGCACCCGGCCCTCTCTCTGCATGTCTCTCCATTGTGGCTGGTCTTATCCCTGAGCTGTCCGACCTGTATCTTCATGTCTCTCAGACAAAACTCGAGCGCCTTGCCTCTGTCCCTATCCCAGCCGACTCCCCACCGGGGATTGGTCCTCTCTTTGACTTCACTGCTGCACGTCTCACTGACTGGTGGAACGCTCTCCAGAACAAGCGCATTCATCGCGCTGCCATTGCAACAGTCACCACCTCCTCGCCATCGGCCAGCACCACAGCATCTTCTGCTGTCTCGTCGTCTCAGGCCTCTGCCCACTCCACACAAGCTGCTAGCCGCGGGGGAGGCAGTGGCTCGGGCTCTGGCCCAGGCGGTGGTCGTGGGGGCAAAGGTCATGGGGGTGGTCGTGGCGGCAGGGGCTCTGCCACTTCTGCAGCTGACGTCACCTGCTGGAATTGCGGCGCTACTGGTCACTCGGCGCCTAAATGTCCTGCTCCCCGTGACGACGCACGCCTTGCCTCCTCCATGCGTGCTCACTGGGCGCGAACTGGTGTTACCGCTTCCACTGCTGCGGTCGCCATGACAGCCTCCTCCTCCACATCCTCTTCATCAGCCTCAGCCCTGACTACTACATCTGCACCTCTCCAGCAGACACCCCATACACCCAGCCCCTGGGGCTGGGTTCCCCCGCCATCTGGTCCGCCATACTATGGTCCTCCATCCTCACACTACTCTGTCCCTCACTAGAGTCGTGACGATGGCCACTACTCCGACCGTGCCTCTGACTGCTCCTCCGAGCGTCCCTCTGATCGTCGTGATGAGGAGTGCAGTCTTGAACGTTGCCTCGCTGAACTTCTGCACCTTCGTTCCCAGGGAGGTGAGAGTGTGAGTGGCCAGTGCCGTGTCTCTGTCTGTGAGTCGGATGTTACTCTTCGTGGGTCCGCATCGGGTGGTGTGCAAGGGGGCTTGTCTGATGATCGTCCCTGGATTGAACACTAGCAGTCTCACACGTTCCCCTCCCGTCTTGGTCATATCACTTCCTCCCCTGCCCGTGGCACTGTGGCTGTCTGTTTGGTCCTTCCCTCCACTCGTGCCTCTCCTGGTCTTTGGATCATTGATTCGGGGGCCACCCATCACATGACCTCTTGTCATTCTTCCTTCGTGTCTCTCGGGCCAGTTTAGTCTGTCTGGTCTGTGCGCACTGCCTCAGGCCAGCTGCTTCCTGTCCAAGGTGTTGGTGTCATTCGTTTTGTTGGTCCCGGTGGCACTGTCTACCTGCCCGATGTTCTGTATGTCCCCGACCTTGAGGTCAGTCTTCTCTCTGTGACCACCCTTGACGATCAGGGCATGGACTTCTCGTCCAGTCGCGGCCTTGCTTCCATTTCCCTTCGCTCCTCTGGCCGTGTTGTTCTTCATGGTGTGCGCTGTGATCGTCTGTTCCGTGTGCCACTCACGTTGCCTTCGTCCTCCGCTGCCNCCTATGCACTCATTCGCCGCCAAAAAACTATAACTGGCCATGCCGCCCAGAGTGCACTCACAGTACAATTCAACACACTGCAGATGAGAGCACATGAGACAGCAGACTAGTACTGGGCCCGTGGTCTGCGTCTTCTCTCCGTCCTGCACGTCCACCTGTCTGGATCGTGCCAATGGCAAGATGCACCGCTCACCATTCTCCACCTCTGACTCCACCACCTCGCACCCCATTGACCTCGTCCATGCCAATGTCATGGGCCCATTGCCTCAAGATTTCCTTGGTGGCCTTGGGTGGTATGTTCTGTGTCTCACTGATGACTAGTCTCGTTACCGCTAGGTCTTCGCCCTGCGCCACAAAAGTGATGTCACTGACGTCTTGGAGTCTTGGCTGCCCCAGGCAGAGCGCGCTTGCCTTCGGTCCCTCCGTGTGTTTTGCAGCGACCATGGGGGTGAGTTATTTGGCCCCACATCCCGTTTCTTGAGTCGCGTGGTGTGCGGTTTGAATCCTCGGCTCCCTACACTCCCCAGCAGAATGGTGTATCTGAACGCTGGAACCGCACACTTGCTGATGGGGTCCGCTCTCTACTCTCTGCCTCCGGTCAGTCCCCCCTCTTTGCCTTTGAAGCCATGTTCTACATGACATGGGTTTGGAGTCGCATTCCGCATGGACCACTCCCCCACACTGTCACTCCTTTTGAGCGTTGGACTGGCAGGCATGCGGACCTCCGCCTTGCCCGTGTTTGGGGTTGTCTCGCCTCTGTCTGGGTGCTTGCTGACCAGCGTGACGGTAAGCTGTTCCCCCGCGGTCGTCTGTGCATTTTTCTTGGTGTCTCGCCCTTCTCCAAAGCTTGGCGTTTCTGGGATCCCTCGCGCTGTCGTGTCGTTGAGTCTCGTGACGCTCTTTTCTTTGAACACCTCTTTGAACGCGATTCTCCTCGCTTTGGTGGATCTCTCTCTCCGCCTCTTCGGGGTGGGGGTGGCTCTCTGTCCTCTGGGACTGCTGTTCTCCCCTCGGTGCGTCCCTCCATTCCCTCTGTCTCCTCCTCTGCCAAACAGAGCTCTGCTGTGCCCGCGTCCCCCTCTCCGGTGCTCTCACCCTCCACGACACCACTGGACTCCCCCATTCCGTCCTCTGGTTCTCCTGCTGTCTCGTCCTCTTCTCCTAGCCAGGGTACAATCTCACCGCCTTCCCCTGTCTCCTTCGAGCCGCCTCCTGTCTCCTCCTCTCCACCTGAGCAGCAGCGTCCTACTGACCCATCATCATGTGCGCGTGCTCCATCCATTCCCCCAGTCTCCCCCGACACACGTGGTGGGTGCCTGCGGGCTCTCCCCTCTCAGTCGCACCCTGTCGTCTCTGGTGACCCTGGTCTCCGTGCTCTCGGCCTCACCACCTCTGGTCTGTCTGCAGCCGTATCTGTCATACACCCCAGCACTGCCCTGGGTTACTCTCTTGTCGAACAAGAGTTCCATTCCGCTGCGTCTTCCTCTACAGCCGGGTATGTTGCCTCGTGCTTTGCTGCTGCCGGTCTTTCACCTCTTTCTCTTGCGCCACAGACTGTACAGGCAGCTCGCACAGCCCCTGACTCACCACTGTGGGAGCAGGCCATGAAGGCCGAACTTGATGCACTCTCTGACCATGGTGTGTATGAGCTCGTGGACCTCCCAAGGTAGCAAGGCAGTTGCCGCCAAGTGGGTATACCGTCGAAGGCTGAGCCCAGACAATACAGTCGAACGGTACAAAGCTCGCCTCACCGCTAAGGGGTTCTCTCAGATTCCTCGGGTTGACTTTGATGAGACATTTGCCCCAGCCGGCCGCTACACCACATCCAGAGCTCTTCTCAGTCTTGTTGCTCAGCATGACTGGGAGTTGGAACAGATGGATGTCAACAATGCCTTTCTCCATGGCAAGCTGGACGAAGAGATTTACATGGTCCAGCCACACGGCTTCTCTGATGGCACCAACCGAGTTTGGCGCTTGCGCAAGGCCCTCTATGGCCTCAAGCAGTCCCCACGATGCTGGAACCAAGAGATCGCAGCCACCCTTGAAAAGCATGGCTACAAGCGAAGCACCGTGGATCCAGCGCTCTTTCTAGGGCCGTCCAAAGAACCACTTGTCGCCATTCTTGTCTACGTGGATGACCTTCTCATTGCTTCTCCCGATGCTGTGGCGGTGGCCGCTGCCAAGTCACTACTCCAAGCAGCATACAAAATGAAGGATCTGGGTCCAGCTCGTGTCTTTCTTGGAATGGATTTGGAGCGAGATCGTGCTCGTCGTGTCTTGTACGTGCATCAGGCTGCCTATGTGCGCAGCCTGGGGGAGCACTTCGCCCTACTTCTCATGTCCATTTCCACAGCGTCCACTCCCATGACGCCTGCTGGGCAGTCTCTCCTGAAGTCACTCGATCTCTCAAAGCTGGGGGAGACGGTTGATGTAACCGACTATCTCCGTGTCATTAGCTCTCTGATGTATCTCGCCACGACCACGCGTGCAGATGTCGCTTTTGCTATGAATTTCCTGTCTCAGTTCTCCCAATGCCCTCGGGAGCGTCACCTTAAGGCTGCATTGCGAGTGGTTCGGTACGCCCTTTCTACTCCCCGTGTTGGACTGCACTTTTGTGCTGAGCCATCTGTGGTAGTGGATGGCTTCACAGACAGTGATTGGGCACATGATTCAGATGCTCGCAGCCGTACAGGGTACATCTTTCTAGTTGGTGGCACAGCAGTGTCTTGGAAAAGTGGCAAGCAAGGGTGTGTGGCACGCAGCACTGCTGAGGCCGAGTATGTTGCTCTGGGTGTAGGCACTTGTGAAGCTGTCTGGCTATGTCTTCTGCTGCAACACTTACGTGTTCCCATTCGTTGCATCACTCTTCGTTGTGATAACCAAAGCACAAAGGCCATCGCTGAAAACAGTGGCATGCATCACTCACACACCAAACACATCAATGTGGAGCATCACTTTGTTCGTGAGTGCATTACTGCTGGCATTGTCCAAGTCGCTTGGGTGGACACACGGTCTCAGAGAGCTGACTTCCTCACAAAAGCCCTCAGTCGGAATGTCTTCAAAGGTGCTATTCATTCTGTGGGTCTCATTAGTCCGCATGAACCAGGTTGATCGTTGGTATGTTCCCTCACTCACATCTCTTGTGATCACTTCTTGTGATTCCCTTCTGTGTGCTTTGGGATGCTTGTCTGCGGGTCATGGGGGAGTGTTGAAGTTCGTTGGCCACTCACAACTCTGTGCCCTCTTGCCTCTCACATCATGCACACACACGTGTACAGATTAAAGGGACCATGGAATCACCTGGGGAGTTGACTGGCGCGTCTATGCTGGTTGAAGCCATCGACGTCCCCAAGCTGCTGATGGACCCAGGGGTGCCCTCTGGCACTCACATGACTANAATGTCTTCAAAGGTGCTATTCATTCTGTGGGTCTCATCAGTCCGCATGAACCAGGTTGATCGTTGGTATGTTCCCTCACTCACATCTCTTGTGATCACTTCTTGTGATTCTCTTCTGTGTGCTTTGGGATGCTTGTCTGCGGGTCATAGGGGAGTGTTGAAGTTCGTTGGCCACTCGCAACTCTGTGCCCTCTTGCCTCTCACATCATGCACACACACGTGTACAGATTAAAGGGACCATGGAATCACCTGGGGAGTTGACTGGCGCGTCTATGCTGGTTGAAGCCATCGACGTCCCCAAGCTGCTGATGGACCCAGGGGTGCCCTCTGGCACTCACATGACTATTACATGAGTTCTTCATGATTCCTATGGTGCGGTAGATGCTAGGGCCCGTACACTCTCATTGTCGTGCCCTGCATCGTTTTTAGTTGTTTTGCATGTGATGGGTGAGCTGCATTTTCCCGGGTGCTGATCCTTAGGAGGCCACCATGCCGGCCTTGGCCGTGCATCGGTGAGTAGCCGCCCTCGGTTAATTCCGAGTGGTCGGGCTCGACCCCCGGGTGGCAGCGCTCACTGACCCGAGCTCGTCGCTCGCGGTGAGTGAGCGCTCACTGGTTCTACTCTTACTCGCTCCCCCTCATCCAACTTCTTGTCTTGGTGTGACCTCGAACTTTGCAAACAAGTTGCCGCATCCATGGCGCATCTCTCGTGTTGTTGCTTGTGGTGTAACCATGCATCCTCACGCCCAGATAAGCTAGGCTAGCAACTTCCTAGCAACTACACAAGATGGCCCCAGGATTTGGCCACAGAGAAAATTCTTGTGAATGTGAGAGGTCCGAGAAACTGTCAATGCAACAATTGACAACCGTGGAGTGGCTCCAGGTGAGTGGCGTCAGATCCAGAGGTTGTTGAAGTTCCTTGGCCACTCATAACTCTATGCCCTCTTGCCTCCCACATTGTGCACACAAATGTACAGATTAAGTAACAATGGCCCTACCTAGGAAGCATCAAGCAAGTCCGTTCTGGCTGGAGCCTCTGACGCCTTCACGCTGCTGCTGGACCCAGGAGTGCCCTGTGGCGCATATGTAACCGTTGCATGTTTTTCTTTTGACTCTGTGATGCGGTCATTGGTAGGGCTCGTACATTCTCACTGCCGTGCCCTTCCTCATTTTCCATTGTCTTGAGTGCTTTGGGGGAGCTACTTACTTCCCCGGTGCTCATACTCAGGAGCCACCGTGCCGGTCTTGGCCGAGCACTGGTGAGTAGCCACCCTTGGAATATTCCAAGTGGTCGGGCTTGACCCCCCGGTGGCGGCACTAGCTCAACAGATCGTGATGCTTGGTGTGAGTATTGTGATTTGTGACGTTCTTGTACAGTCTACTATGACCACTCGGCCGTGTCCATGCTCGTGCAGATCCCTGAGGCGGGCCCTGGTGACACCGGTGCGATGACTGGCGGCGGACTACCAGCTTGGAGCTGGCCAACTACCGTTCCAGAGCCCCAGTCACTGCCGGGACGTCCTGCTGTTTTTTGTGCAACTTGCAGGAGTTTTTCGGCGGACAGGCTATGAGCCTGATTTGCATGTTTTTGCATCACGTGTCCACCGTCTGATGATGGATGCATGCATGTGACCAGTCGTAGCGTCCGTCTTGTGATCTTGCACGTCTAGGTTCAGACGGCGTAGCATTCTGACATGTGTGCGCAGAGTATGGCCAAAACAGTGGTTTTGGGCCGGTTTTATGACAGCTCTTGGACCGCCGCGTGCGACACCCGCTGTGCGCCGCTGCAGGTATTCATGCCATGGACCTGTCATTTGTTATTCTCTCTGTGAAAATGCTATTGAAGCATTCAAACACTTTGCTTTGTGTCCCCTGGCCAAACTCTTGCCATTGCGTGCACAACTTGTGACTGTTATCACTGTCTGATCAGGCACTGACGCCTGGTCAACGGGAGTGTTGCTAGGAAGCTTCCTTGTATCTTCTCTTGGTATCATAACAGTGAGACAGTTCTCACTGAGTTGCGCAGCAGAGACGTAGCAGAGCAGCAGTAGTGAGAGTCACCGCTGCAGCAGATCCACTCGGGCCTGTCGAAGACACCCGCTCGCCGTCGACGTAGCCCATATCCATCACGTGAGACCGTAGCAGCGGCGTTGCTACCATGCCAGTAGCAGCATAGCAGTAGAGCAGCAGCAGCAGCGGCAGCAGCAACGTCGTAGCAGCAGCTACAGCAGCGCGTGGCGACTGCGGCGAGTGCACCCGCCGTCCGCAGCCGTAGCGGCGGCCGCGGCAACAGCAACGCAGCGGCAGCAGCGGCGACAGCAGTAGAGCTGCAGCATTGGCAGTTATAGCAGTATAGTAGTAACGGCGGCGGCAGTCGCAACGGCAGCAGCTGTAGCAACAGCAACGCAGCAGCGGTAGCATCAGTAGCGCGCCGTGGCGGCGGCGAGCAAGAGCCGCAGCGTGCAGTAGTAGCAACGGCATTGCGCAGCCGCTACTGCCACTACTGCGCACGCGGCCACGCAGCTGCAGTATCAGCTGAGCGGAAGCTACTGTGCAGCTTCCGTGCAGCTTCAGAACCGTGGGAAAAAAAAGGATAGGGGAAGTCGAGCTGATGTCAGAAATTTTGCTTGCTGACGTCATCAGGTCGTGCTGGCGTCAGCAACCACCTGTTGACATCAACACCATACTTGGCCAGTTTTTTGGCCGGATAGTCAAAATTGCTAGCATTTCAACTCCTCAAGAAACGCTAGCGCTTTTGCAATCCGACAAACCTGACTTGACAACTTATGCTGAGAGGCGACATGGACTCGTCTGACAACAAGGAGAAGGGGACAGGTGATCCCTCCTCCTCTTCTTCTGGGGTCTTGAGCCCATGCTCACCAGCCATTGAGGACCTGCGGAGCCAGCAGGATGAGATGTGTCGCCTACAGCGGGAGCAGACTGATGCCATCCGCACGTTGACTGAGCTTCTCCGTGCCCACTCCACGGTCCCACGGCAGGTTTCCGAGGGAGCTGCCGGCGTCGCGGCCTCTACACAACAGTCGGTTGAGGCACCCGTGACAGGATCTAAACCTGACCCACCGCCTCCTGACCTCTTGGATGATGGTCCATTCATGCCAGCCATGCCAGGCGACTCCCCGAATCATGAGATTCGAGTTCTTCAGGAGTGCCTCCGTCAGCTGCAGACGGGCACCAGATCTCCTCGGTTTTCTCCGATACGATCGTCACCCGACTATCCTGATAACTATCCCCTTCCAAGAGTCTTCCTCGTCCCTCGTCCTCCTCGGCCTGCGGTTGCTCTCCCCACGGAGCGGCAACCCAAGGACTTTGAGACACCACCTCCATGGTACATCAGTGAGGATGGCTTCGACTGCTGGGATATCCTCTTTCAGGTTTGGGCTACTTCAGAGGGAGTGTGGCCCTACTACCACAGCCCGTATCAGCCTACAGACCCGGCACAGGTGCTGACAGCAGCTAGGGCGATGCGCGGACTCCTCTATGCTATGCCACGCGAGACCGTCGTTGATTTCCGCCCCTTCATTGGCGAGGCCGGCACAGGCACCGGCGCCGATCCACACGGAGGTTGGGATCTGGCCTTATCCCTGCTGGCCACAGAGACGCACACCACTCGTGCAGCACACATTCGTGCCTTCCACTCTCTCCGTCAGGGGCCTTCAGAGCCTGCAGCCGATGACTGGCGATGCGCCATGCGCATCTACATGCGCCTTGGGACCTCAGGAGGCACACAGCTGTGGGCATTCCGTACGATGATGCTCGAAGTTTGCCTTGAGTACAATGTCATCTTCACACGGTACAGCGACGCTGTCCTCGAGTCCTTTTCAGCCACTCTGCACCTTCTCCCCTGGGTGCATGAGTTCTTCCTCCAGGTGACTTTAGCCCGTGATGCTACCGTGGCCCATCAAGAGACTTCTCTTGCTGCAGCAGTCGTCGCATCACCACCATCGTCCCTCTTGTATTCTCTTTCTTCATCCTCCATCACGTCCTCTTCTTCCTCCTCCTCTTCGGCCCCGCCCACACCCACTCAGACACAGGGTGTTGCAGTAGCAGCTCAGGGGAAGAAGAAGAAGGGGAAGCGTGGATCAGGTCAGCAGTCGTCATCCAGAGGTAGCAGTGGATGTCCTGTTCACTACTACAACTGTGGAAGCGCCCATCGCTACACCAAGTGTCAACAGCCGCTCAATTGGGCATGGATTACTCATGGACTCCAGGCTGCACACACCCTCCCTTCCACGTCCAGCACATCATCCTCGCCATCCTCCGGACGCGCAGCAGCCACGACTGCAACTGTTCTTGCTTCCTCACCGGCGAGTAGTAGTGATCCGGACCCACGCGACCGCACCATCGCTGAGCTCCGACACCTTCTGGCGCTCCACTTTCAGGGAGGTGTGAGTGTGTTATCATCGTCGGGTGGTCCACAGACTGTCTGGCCGTCCGTTTTTGTGGGTCGTGACGACGCGTGTGGGGGAGCACAGTCAACATGTGATGATGATCGGCCTGACTACACCGATTGGGTTCATGAGTCTCATCTTTGTGCCCTTCGTCATTCCTCCCCACTGACGCCTCAGTGTCCCTCTAATGCCGACTGTTCCATTGCCCGTTGTGCAGTGACTTCCACCAGTCGTGACTCCGGTGGCACTTGGATCATCGATTCTGGTGCCACTCATCACATGACGTGTCGTCGTAGTGATTTTGTTGTTCTAGGTCCTATCACATTTGTCCGTTCCGTCCGTACAGGCTCTGGTGAGTCCTTCCCAGTCCATGGTGTTGGGGTTGTATGTTTCGACGGTCCGTCTAGCCCCTTATTCCTTTCCGACGTGTTGTTTGCGCCTGACCTTGAGCTCAGTTTGCTCTCTGTGCGTGCCTGCACACTGATG
>SZWC01010749.1:43765-69061 GCA_023375785.1 Penium margaritaceum | reverse complement strand
GCTCGCCCCCCTCACTTACTTTTCGTCTCTGTTTAACTTGCAAGTGATTCCAAGCAAGTCTTGGTCGCATCCATGGCGTGGCTCGCGCTTCATGTCTCACTCCTACCCCACCTTGTCTAACACACATGGAGAAGCTTCCTAGTAACTTCTGGTATCAGAGCAAGCAGGGGTAGCCCTCTGCAACCCATGCATCCTGGACCCGTGTGTGAGGCACCGAGGGTCTCCCGGCAATCGTCGCGGTGCTACAACTGCCGTAGCACCTCTTCGGGCACGCCGTCTCTTTGGCTAGCCCGTTCCTCCATCTCCGTGTGGCCGTCTCGCCACACCTGCACATCTTGCATCTTTGGTTCTCGCTCTGCCCACGTCACCATTGTGCCCGAAGCACCATTGGACTCTCCGCCACTGTCGAGACTCGGAGGTGGAGCTCTCTCAACTCCACCTCGCGTGCTCTTCTTTCGGCCCATCGGCCCACGTTAAGTGATGTACGTCCCTCTGGTGGCGTGACTTCAAGGCTGGTGCCCTTGCCGTACCCCCGATCGGCAGCTGTCGTGCCGCGGTCATCAACCGCGGCAGCGGGTGACTTCCTTTTCAGCACTACCCTTCTTACAGAGCAGAGGCACAACGCGGTTGCTCTTCACACCTCGCCCTTCATACTGTCCACCGTATGCTGCCCTATCTTCTCCTCACATTAGCGTTTTTTGTCCCTTCATCTCACATGGTTCTACTTCCCCACATCACACTACTCTCACACAGCCGAGTCCCGGCTTGACATGTGGTGCGCCTGGTGCACCTCTCTCGGTTGTACTATCGGTCCCACTAATCCTTCACGCTGGCTGACGACGACAAAACCCCTCTGTGGGTGTGCATGCTGGATCACTCGTACTAGCAAGGAGATGTTGACGCTACAGCCGAGCGCAAACGGGAGGAGATAGATCGTCAGGTCTACACCCCAAACGATATTCCACCTTCCCCACCACTGTCACAGAGGACGCAACCTCCTCGCAACTCTGAGCAGACTGAACCTGTAGCTGCTTCTACTCTTGCTTCTCTTGCTCCTCCTACTATAGCAAAATCAGCCAAGATCTGGACGGCACCCGAGGTGCCAGGTGTCATCCCTCTCCTCCCCATCCACACCGATTCTATCGGTCTGGCAGGTGTTGTCCTGGACGCGGCTGTTAGTGCCGCGGCCACTTTTGCAGCCACTGCCAGGGTCTTCCGTGCTCCCGCACAAACCACCGTTGGCCGTGCAGCTGAGGCGTACTCACAGACTGCTTCATCTCTCACTCTTCTAGCAGCTGCTACTGCAAAAATTACCACCCAAATCACAGCAGCAGCAGTATCTATTGCCACAGCTGTCTCCATAGCAGTAGATGCCACCTCTAGTGTTATTGGATCCATTCGGGCATCCATTGCCGCAGGACTGCTGACGCCTATTGGTGCTCCTCGCGGCGTCACACCACACATCACCACCGGTGTCCTGGTGGCATTCGCTTCTGCTACAGTTGCCGGAGCCACTGCTATGGGGCTCTTGTGTCGGACCGTGGCGGTCGCGGGTTGGATGGCGGTCCTGTTCTCCTCAGCCACAGCTGTTGTCCCGCCACTCTTCACTCTTCTTCCGCATCATTACCTCAGTGAGCACTGCATTGCACAGTGTCACATTGCACTTTCTTGCATCCTCTTGCATTCTCTTGTCCCTCACCTGCATTTTAGGTTCCATTCTCTCATCATGCCTAGGCCCGAGGACACTATAGAGGCCCTCCAGGCTGCTCTTAGTGAGGCGCAAGTAGAGCATCACAAACCTGAGGATGAGCTTCATCAAGGGCAGGTAGCACAGCACGAGCTAGCGGCCATTGTGGCCACATTAGTCATTGAGCGGTTGTGTGCCATTCTAGGCCTTGTTGCAGTCCTTCCTCTTACTGAGTCCGGCTTGGCAGACTCATATGCACCTCCTAGTGGTACTGTTGCCAACTCCTCCTCTCCCTCTCTCTTCGCAGCAGCCTTCGCTCGTGTTCTCCTCCCAGCTCGGCGGAAGGACTTCGAAACTCCACCACCATAGTTCACGCCTAAGCTCACTTTCACATCCTGGGAGACGCACTTCAGCGCATGTGCCTAGGGTGAGCTACTTTGGGAGTATTACTCCCATGCCAAGCCGCCGTTTGTACCACATCCTGCATAGGCTGCTCGCGCTGTGCGGACCCTCATCAACGCAGGACCCGAGAGTCTCCTTGATGATATTTGTACGTACAACGCAGACCCTTCCCGCGGCACCCCTGCTGATCTAGTCGGCGCCTATGCTCTCATCCGTCGCCGCAAAGCAGTGACGAGGCACGCTGCCCAGAGCGCCCTCACTGTCCAGTTCAACACCTTGCATATGCGGGCGGACAAGACAGCGGATGAGTATTGGATGCGCAATCTGCGCTTGCTGCGTGACCTTGGCAGGGCCGCCCTCGGTCCTCTCTCAGCCTGCTTGTCCATCGTCTCTGGCCTCATTCCTGAACTGTCTGACTTGTATCTTCACGTTTCTCATGCAGAACGTGAGCATCTTGCCTCTACACCTGTTCCTCCTGATTCGACACCTGGGATAGGTCCCCTATTTGATTTCACTGCCTCGCGTCTCACCGACTGGTGGAACGCCTTGCATAACAAATGCATGCACCGCGCTGCCCTGGCTGTTGTCACCACCTCCTCCCCTTCCACCTCTGTCGTAGCCTCTTCTACCTCCTCTTCACGGGCTACAGCACACTCCACTCAGGGTACCTCACGGGGAGGGGGTGGTGTTTCTAGTCGCGGTGGCGGCCGTGGGGGTAAAGGGCGCGGGGGTGGTTGAGGTGGCAAGAACTCCGCCCTCACTACTGCTAACGTCACCTACTGGAACTGTGGCGCCTATGGCCACTCTGCGCCAAAATATCCTGCCCCCTTGTGATGATGCACGCCTGGCCTCCTCCATGCATGTCCACTCGGCCCGCACCGGTATCGTCGCCTCCTCCGCCGCTGCTGCTGTGACGATCGCATCTTCCTCATCCCCTTCCTCTTCCTCCGCACTCTCCACCACCCTTATCCCTCTTCAACCAACACCTTCTGCTCCCAACCCTTGGGGCTGGATTCCTCCTCCATTTGGACCTCCGTACTATGGACCCCCGCCACCTCACTACTCCGTGCCCCACTGGACTCGTGAAGACGGGCACTTCTCTGACCGCTCCTCCGATCGCTCCTCTGAGCACTCCTCTGACCGCGGGGACGAGGAGCGTACACTTGAGCGTCGACTGGAGGAGCTGATTCACCTTTGCTATCAGGGAGGTGAGAGTGTGAGTGGCCAGTCCAGTGTGTCTGTCTATGAGTCAGAGGTCACCCTTTGTGGTGCCTCCTCTGGTTGTGTTCAAGGGGCCTTGCCTGATGATCGTGCCTGGATTGAGGATTGGCAGTCTCATACGTTCCCCACTCGTCTTGGTTGCTCGTCCTCCCTCTCATCCCGTGGCACTATCGTTGTCTGTCTTGTCCTTCCATCCAGTCGTGCCTCACCTGGCCTCTCGATCATTGACTGCGGGGCCACGTATCACATGACCTCTTGTCGTTCCTCCTTTGTCTCCCTTAGACCCGTCCAGTCCATTCGTTCCATTCGCACAGGCTCCGGCCAACTCCTTCCTATTCAAGGTGTTGGTGTTGTCCGCTTTGTTGGTCTTGGTGGCATTTTTTACCTTGCTGACGTGCTATACATGCCTGACCTTGAAGTCATTCTTCTCTCTATGACCACCCTTGATGACCAGGGCATGGACTTTTCGTCCAGCCGTGGCTTTGCCTCTATCTCTCTGCGCTCCTCTGGTAGGGTTTTCTCTTCGTGGCATGCGGTGTGATCGCATGTTCCGTGTCCCGCTCACGTTGTCCTCATCTTCCGCTGCTTCTTCTCTTGTTCATGTTGCTCCATCCTTGTCTCCTGAGCATAGGGATCTCCTGCATCGCCGCCTCTATCACCTTCACATTGCCGCAATCCAACACCTTCTTCGCCTTCGGCCCGCCCTCGTCCTTGACCCGGCCACGTTTGCTCCACCCTGCATGTCCACCTGTCTTGACTGTGCCAATGGGAAAATGCGCCGTTTCCCTTTCTCCACCTCTGAGTCCACTACCTATCATCCTCTTGATCTTGTCCACACTGACGTCATGGGTCCGTTGCCCCATGGCTTCCTTGGCGGTCTCGGTCGTTACGTCCTGTGCTTGACTGATGACTTCTCTCGCTACCATTGGGTCTTTGTCCTACGCCACAAAAGTGACGTTACTGAAGTCCTTGAGTCCTCGCTCCTGCAGGCCGAGCGTGCCTATCTTTGACCCTTGCGAGTGTTTCACAGTGACTGCGGAGGTGAATTGTTTTTTCCCACCTCTCGCTTCCTTGAGTCGCATGGTGTTTGACTTGAATCCTCTGGCCCTTACACCCCCCAGCAGAATGGTGTCTCAGAACGCTGGAACCACACCCTCGCTGATGGTGTTCGCTCCCTTCTCTCTGCCTCCGGGCAATCTCCTTTCTTTGCCTTTGAAGCCATGTCTTACATGACCTGGGTCTGGAACCTTGTCCCTCATGGCCCACTTCCCCACTCTGTCACTCCCTTTGAACGCTAGACTAGTCAGCGTGCTGACCTCCGCAATGCCCGCGTCTGGGGTTGTCTTGCCTCTGTGTGGGTCCCCACAAACCAACGGGATGGTAAGCTATCTCCTCGTAGCCGGCTCTGTATCTTTCTGGGCATCTCTCCCTTCTCTAAAGCGTGGCGCTTCTGAAAACCCTCCCGGTGCCGTGTCGTTGACTCTTGTGACGCTCTCTTCTTTGAACACTTGTTTTAGCGTGACTCTCCCTGCTTTGGTGGGTCCCTCTCTCTGCCCTCTCGGGGTGGGGGTGGTCCTCTGCCCTCTGGGCCTCCTGTTTCCCTCTCTAGGCGTCCCTCGATACCCTCTTTGACTAAGCAGTGTTCTGCCTCACCCTCGTTCCACTCACTTTCTTCCTCTCCCTCAGCATCCACCGCTCCTCTGGCCTCACCTCCTCCTGACTCTACTGCCACTGTCTCTCTTGAGCACTCTGCTCCCTCACCCGCTGCCTCGTCCTCTGTTCCTCCAACCAGCGCCATGTCCCCGCCGCCGGCTATTTCCGAGCCGTCGGATCCTGTTGACTCTTTACCTTCGTCTGTGCAGCCATATCTTGTTGCTCCTTCTTCCTCCATGCGTGTGTCGTCCATTCCACCTGTTTCACCTTACACTCGTGGTGGGTGCCTCCGGGCACTTCCTTCTAAGTCTCATCCTGTTGTCTCCAGTGACCTTGGTCTCCGTGCTTTTGGTCTTGCCACCTCTGCCCTATCCACCGCGGCATCTGTCATGCACCCCATCACCGCCCTTGGCTACTCTCTTGTCGAGGAGGAGTTCTACTCAGCTCTATCCTCGTCTGTAGCTTGGTATGTTGCATCGTGCTTTGCTGCTACTGGGCTCTCTCCTCTACCTCCCGAACCCNTGAGCCTGGTCGCTCAGCATGACTAGGAACTTGAGTAGATGGATGTCAACAATGCCTTTCTCCATTGCAAGTTGGACGAGGAAATCTATATGGTGCAGCCACCTTGCTTCTCGGACAGAACAAACCGGGTATGGCGCTTGCGCAAGGCCCTTTATGGCCTGAAATAGTCCCCACATTGTTGGAACCAAGAGATCACATCTACCCTTGAAAAAGGGGGTTACAGAAGGAGCGCTGTGGACCCTGTGTTGTTCCTCAGTACCCCCACCAAGCCACTTGTTGCCATTCTTGTCTACGTGGACGATCTCCTCATTGCCTCTCCTGACGCCGCTTCTGTTGTGACGGCCAGGACCCTGCTCCAGGTGGCATACAAGATGAAGGATCTTGGTCCGGCTCGTGTCTTTCTGGGCATGGAGTTGGAACGTGATCGTGGATGTCGCACTCAGCACGTCCATCAGGCTGCGTCTGTGCGCTGCCTGGGGGAGCGGTTCGTCCCACTCCTCACATCAGTCCCCACAGTGTTCACTCCCATGACACCCGCTGATCAGAGGTATCCAAAGTGGGGGAGACAGTAAATGTAACCGATTGCCTCCATGTCATTGGCTCCTTGATGTACCTCGCCACGACCACCCGCGCTGATGTGGTGTTTGCTGTGAACTTTCTGTCCCAGTTCTCCCAGTGTCCTCGTGAGCGTCATCTTGAGGCAGCATTGTGGGTGGTGCGCTACGCCCTCTCCACTCCTCGTATTGGACTATACTTTCGTGTGCAGTCCTCAATCGTCGTGAACAGTTTCACAGATAGTGACTGGGTGCATGACTCTGATGCTCACAGTCAACAAGATACATTTTTCCGGTCTGTGGCACTGCAGTCTCCTGGAAAAGTGGCAAACAAGGGTGTGTTGCATGCAGCACTCCAGAGGCTGAGTATGTTGCTCTTGGTGCAGGCACGTGTGAGGCTATCTGGCTGTGTCGTCTGCTGCAACAACTGCGTGTACCCATCTGTTGCATCACTCTGCGCTGTGACAATCAAAGCACAAAGGCCATTGCTGAAAACAACGGCATGCATCACTCACTCACCAAGCACATCGATGTGGAGCACCATTTCTTTCGTGAGTGCATTGCTGCTGGCATCATCCAAGTTGCGTGGGTGGACACACGTTCTCAAAGAGCTGAATTTCTCGCAAAGGCCCTCATTCGTAACGTCTTCAAAAGTGCTGTTCACTCCATTGATCTCATCTATTCGCATGACCCAGGTTGATTGGCAATTGTACATCTTTATCACCTCTCGTGATCCCCTTCTTGTTGCCATCTCGTGTGTGTGTGTGTGTGTGTGTGTGTGTGTGTATGTGTNTAAGTAACAATGGTCCTACCTGGGAAACATCAGGCAAGTCCGTTCTGGCTGGAGCCTCTGACGCCTTCACGCTGCTACTGGACCCAAGAGTGCCCTGTGGCGCATATGTGGTCGTTGCATGTTTTTCCTATGACTCTGTGATGCGGTCATTGGTAGGACTCGTACATTCTCACTGCCGTGCCCATCCTCATTCTCCCTTGTCTTGAGTGCTTTGGGGGAGCTGCTTATTTCCCGGGTGTTAATCCTCAGGGGCCACCGTGCCGGTCTTGGCCGAGCACCGGTGAGTAGCCGCCCTCGGAATATTCCGAGTGGTCGGGCTCAACCCCCGGGTGGCGGCACCAGCTCAACCAAGCGTGATGCTTGGTGTGAGTTTGTGCTCATCGGTGTGAACTTACCTTGCTCGTCCCCCTCACTTACTTTTCGTCTCTGTTTAACTTGCAAGTGATTCCAAGCAAGTCTTGGCCGCATCCATGGCGTGTCTCGTGCTTCATGTCTCACTCCCATCCCGCCTCGTCTAACACACATGGGAAAGCTTCCCAGTACCTTGAGAGGTCACCGAGACTGACAGAACAGCAATACCCCACCATGGCTCGTAGGCACCACACGACATAATCACGGACGAGGCACAACCCCCAAGACACAAGGACTCACAACATCACGGAGGGACTGAAGACCAACAGCATGCATTGCGACTCTGAACTTGCCACCACATTCTATTTTGTTCCCGTTGACCACGATGCAAGGCTACGCACAAGAGCACAAGCCTAGACGAGGAGTAGACACGACGTATCACACAACGTGAAACGCCGTCTCAAGATGGAGGCGACGCGGACATTCGGAGAACCGGGACAACAATTTGATTGCAAATGCAGCGTTAGCACGCATGGTGGTAGCGAGGAACATTAGGGACCCGATGACCAGGAGGTATGTCGTGACGTCAACAGGCTTCCCTAGCTGTGCAAGATCAGCTGTCTTCGAGAGCCTCTACCCTGCGGGAGTCCTCCCACTTTCACTAGGAGCATCCTCGCAATAGGTACCCAGGTATCCCCACGACAAGCTTCCCAAAGTGAGCCAATGATGAACTTAATGGCATGTGCCGTTATCCTCTCAAGGGAGTTCATGCCAGGATGGTATCCACAAAGACATGTCAATTTCGATGGACAACGATTTCCTCCTATTAATCAACAATGACTTCAGGTGGCTCACAATTTAGGATCCCATTTATTATGGCCAGGTCCACAATTGGCCCAGTAGATGATGTACTCCTTAACCACTCGTGCAGATAGATGGCGTTCATGCTATTAAGGGATGCAATACACCTCAAACTAACCTTGTACTGCAAGGAATGCAAAAGTTAGTACCTGAGCGAACCCCTCAATAATATAGGGTGCAAGGAGGCTCACGTGAAAGGTATCAAGGATGTGCATGGCTGGTGGAAGGGCTAATCAATAAGCCATTTCTCCTATTCTTTGCATCTCTTTAAAGGGACCAAGCCACTTCAGAAGCATCTTCGGTGCACCCGGAATTTTCAGCCACAAATTCTATGTGCTCTATAACACACAATCTATAGGAGTGAAAGATAACTCACGACTTTTTTTGTTACCATACTCCTTATGGCACTGTCGAGCAGCATGCAGGTGAGCCTTGGCATCTCACCAGAGGACATCCATACCTCCAACATAGGCCCGCAAGGAGGATAGCTGATCCCTGCCAACCCAGTAATTCACCGTGGAAGAGGGTACCATCAAATGCCGGCCATGGTTGAGAGAGAAGGGGGTAAAGCCGGTCGGCTGGTCGATGGCGTTGTTCATGGAAAACTCTATTGGTAATCATTCCAATCTTCCATCATTGGGTCCATATACAAACGGAGCATTTGTTCAAGTGCACGGTTCACATGCTTAGTCTGTCCTTCTCTCTATGAGTGAAATGCTACAGACGTGCTCTGTCGTGTTGCAAAGTAACATTCTATTCCGAGCCAACATCGGCTAGCAAAACGTGAATCTCGCTCGGATATGACCTGGAGGGAAAAATCATGGTACTTCATAAGACCCTCAGAAAGCACACGTGTCGCCTCTTCGGCCGTCACCCACATGTACAGGGCATGAAGTGAGCCATCCCTGTGGTGCGGACTACCATGACTAGGATACCATCGTGGCCCTTTTCGGTTTCTAGAATTCCCCTCATGAAATCCATGGACGCCGACTCTCATGGGTTGGCCGGAAGTTAAAGAGGTTGGAGGGGTCCTCCTAGTGCCATGTGGGAGCTATTGTTTTTTGGACAGAGGTTACATACCATAAAGTACTTCTGGGTGCCCATACTCCACCTTGGCTACCAATAATTCTTAGCGATGACATGCCCACTTTTCTTCGGTTGCACATGCTCGGATGATAGAGGGTTTTGTAACTCAAACACTGTGTTTTCACGAACATTTTTCACACTTCGGACTATCACGTGATCACCATGTGGTTAGAGTCTTGTAGCCTTAACAAGGCTATGAAGTTTGATATTATTGGGCTTGGAAAACAAATGGTCCAAGGTATAGCCCATTAGGACTCGATTCCTAAAGGAATTGACGCTGATCAATGGTTGCGGGGTGTGGCGGAGTGGGTTTGGTTCTAGTGTGGTCGCCGACACAAGTGCTGTAAAGTGTTGGTTGGTAATTTCCTTTTCTTCTTTCACATGCACCATGTGCAACGGATTTTGACTCAGGGGTTGGCCATGTTAGTATGTCCTGGTTTGTACTCCCATGTGAACGTGAATTGACTTAAGTACGCACTCCACGGTGGCTGTCTTCTTGAGAGGTTTGGTCGTGTCCGGCAAAAAAAGGACATTATGGTTGGTGATCACAGTGATGCGCTCTCATGCGTCCTCAAGGTGACAACATCATGCCTTGAAAGCATGTGCGAGTGCCAAGAGCTCTTTATTCCCCGTAGTATACATGGTCTCTGTACTTGAAAGCTTGCGACTCTCATAGGCAATCGGACTGCTATCTTGTATGAGAACGGCTCTCAAACCTGTAATTTTCGCATCACATTGTTCTTTTTAAGGTTCTTTTTCGATCTGGGAGTGCAACTTGTGTCGATACTAGTATCGACTTCACAGCCTCAAATGCTCAAGTACACTTTTCTCACCAAAGTCACATAGCCGTCTTCCGAGTCTGGATGCTGAGGGGACTAACCAAGGTAGAGTAGCCTCTCATAAACCATTGGAAGTGGTTTGTGAAGCCAAGAGAAGAGTGGAGTTACCAATGTTCTTAGGTCGAGGCAATTGTTCTTCTACCTCCACCTTATGAGGGTCCTTCTAGACCCCTTCACCGCCAGGATATGGCCTAGATACTCCAACTGTGACTGCACAGACATGCACTTGATCTTCTTTACAAATAAACAATAAGCTCAGGAGATCTCCATGGCTTTTAGTGACTGTTACTCGTGTTCTCCATACCTCTTTGAGAATATCATGATATCATAAGATACACCAAGAACAACTTGTTGAAGTAGTCCCTGTAGATTTTCTCCACCGCCTGAAGCGTTACGGGTGCCTTCGTGACTCCAAAATAGAGGACTCAAAATTAGTAATGTCCAAGATGGATTTCGAATTTCATTTTTGGTACATCCTCCTTGGTGATCCAGCTCTTGTGGTATCCTTGTGAGAGGTCAATGGATGTGAACATTCTTGCTCCTTGAAGTTGGTCAAACAAATCCTTGATGCACGGAATCAACTACCCCAGTGATTTTTGAAATCGACGTCCTGGTTTTTTAGAATTATGTGTTCCATAATTCCTGGTCGAAATTCCATTTCGACCAGGTTTTTGACATTGTAGTTATTCATGTGTTCCTAATTCGTCGAATTGGAATGAGGTGTGATCCATAAATTCGACGACAGAGCCAGTTCAATTCGGTGTTCCTTAAATTCAACGTCCGAACGGACGTCGTGGGGGTCCAACCCGTTGCTGACAAAGATACTTCGACCGTTGAATGTATCGTGTCGCACGGATGACAACGGACGCCCGTTCGGTGGGAAATCCGTTCCATGCACCGTTCGTGCGGTCATTGATTAATGCTGCAGTTGTTTAGATGCGCTGTCAGGTTACAACCAATCCAGTCTTCCTTTGTCACCCGTATCTGCCACCATGGAGAGATTCCTATAGAAGGTTTCCGCGGAGGAGCGCGTCCGCCGATTGGAGTCCCAGCTCGGACGTCTTGTGCCTCCGTGGCCTATCCGTGAGAGACGTCCCGTCGGTCGCCGAAGGAAAATGGTCATCCTCACGTACGACGATTCACTTCCCCCGCGTGCATCAAGCGCATCACCTGAACGAGACACACCAACGCAGCGGTCAACCTCATGCGCTAGTGCTGCACCTTCACATTTGTTACTGCCACCCGCACCCGTGCGTGCCACGCATGTGTCTTCGTCCTCCGACAGCCCTGTATCAAGCGCTGTGAGCGTCGCATAGCGCGGGAGCAGCAGGCATTGAATGTAGGCATCACCAACCTGTACAAGGGAGATGCGCCGACAAAGCCTACTACTGCGGACAAAGGGAAGGGGAAGGTCGTGGAGGAGCCTCGCCCCAAGCGTCATTGCCCTCTCCTACCCGTCAAGCGCATGTAGCCTGGTTCCCTGCGCATCGAGGAACCGACTGACCCTCTCCCACCTGTCAACGACAGCGACAACGATAGCGACACCGGGATCGTGAGAAAGGATCGCCCGGAAACCGATGCTTCCAGCGCATCTTCCTCCGGCAGTCAGTCTGCTGACGACTCCACTGACAGCGAATGCATGCCGCTTGTCCCAACTGAGTACAAAACAACCTCCGAAGACATAGGCAGCAGCAGACAGTCCAAGAAGCGTGGCCAGTACTGTGACTGGTTCAGCTCCGGACACTTCCCCGCCATCTACAGGGCGGTGAAGTCTCACCACTCCTTCTACGCCGCGGTCAAGCATCTGCAGCGTTCGTTCCGGACACCTCACGGCCTCTGCGTATTCGACCGCCTGGCACCGAGCACCATCGGCGGATGGTTCGTACCCGGGACCAAGGTGCTCAAGGACCAGTATGCTCAAGCAGCCACCATCGCCATGAAATCGGAACCCTGTTTACCAGTGGAGAACAAAAAGAGGGTGCATGGGAATCGTGGAAAAAGGTGTGGTTGGCGGGCCATCCGGAGGTGGTGGAGGACATAAAAAAATGTTTGCTTCGTGCCCGCGATGCCGGAAATCTGCTCAACAGCAAGTCCATCCGCCGTGAGATCCGGCGGATCAACTGTCAGCACGCGCCCGACGACCTCGTAGCTTTGGGCGATCGTGCTTTCGGGCGGTCGTGGGTCCGAAAGTTCGTGACCACAACCATGGGGTGGTCATGGCGTGCGGGCACAACGGCCGCCCAAAAGGTGCCCGAGGACTGGCAGCAGAAAGTGGACAATTTCCTAATGAGAGCAGCCGCTTTGATCAGTTTTCACAAGATTCCACCAGTTTTTGTCATCAACGCCGACCATACGGCGATCCAGCTCGTCCCAGCCGCCGATCACACGTACGCACCGAAAGGGACATCGGATGTCTCCATCATCGGCCTCGATGACAAGCGCGTGATTACCGTACTCGTCACATCCGCATTTGCTGGAGACTTCTTACCGCTCTAGCTCATCTTCGCGGGGAAGTCCAAACGCTGCCTACCCAAGGGTCCCCATGCACGCAAGCTCCTGGACTCCGGCTGGCTACTGTCTCACACGCCCAACCATTGGGCGAATGGAGAGACCACGATGCAGTGGGTCCGAGGCATCGTGCAGCCGTACTACCTGGCCAAGTGCGCTGCCTACGGCCTGGAAGTGGGCAAAGCGCACATGCTGCTGGTTCTTGATGCATGGCGCCCATACTGTAGTGCAACGTTCCGGGATTGGCTTCGCACCAACTTCCTGCACATGCACCCTGTGTACATCCATGCAGGATGCACGCCGAAGGCACAGCCTGCTGACGTCGGCATCATCTCCCCGCTGAAGAAGAACGTCGAAGATAGCTTTGCGATGTGGGCTAACGATAAAACACGTGCAGGAGAGTCGCTTGCGCTAGGAATGTCGGTCATAAAAGAGCAGGCATGCAAGTGGTTCATGCTAGCATGGCACAACATCGACACCAACCCCAACATCGTGCGCAACGCATGGGCACGTGCAGGATTCCAACATGTGTTCCAGCCAGACTTCCAGCGCATGGCTAATGGCATGTATGGCCACATCATGTACAAGGACGAGGGGGTAGAGGAGGAGGATGAAGTAGTCATGTGAACGATGTAATGAGTTCATGTCCATTTCCATATTTTCTTACTTGTGTGTTTTCCTCTCCCATGGATGGCATTAAATGAAGTCCCTCAAAGAACATTGAATGAAGTACTACGGCACTCGCACTTTCACGAGCATCGTGGTCGACCCAGACCTGTGCATGAAAACAAATAGGGTCAGTGATGGACAAAATTGAAGTTTCCATGGACTGAGCAACAAATTAGGCATCACCAATGGTCCTGGAATGAAGATTTGACCCTCACACCTTAAATTCGATGATTCGACCTAAATATTATTTAGCTGTTCCTTTAAATTCGTTCATCAAAATAGCGGTTCAAATTCAACGAAGGAAAAGAACATTAAAATCAAATTTAAAGGTCACCGGGGTATTGGTTTTCTACTAGGATTTTGTTCAATGCTCTGTAGTCCATGCATATCCTTAAATCTCCATATTTTTTATCAGAGAGGACAGGGCACAGAAATGGGGGCGAACTTGATTTGATCCAACCTTTTCGAAGTATTCTTTGATTTGCTTTTGACTTCTTATCGTTTCATCAATCTTAAACGGTACACCAAGCAAAATGGTGGCATAGTTCCTAGTTCCTATGTGGTGTGTCCAACCGCACACCTAGGTGGAAACCCATCCGGTGGAGGTTCAAACACATCTGAGAACTCGGAGAGGTTTTTGATAAGCTCTAAGGGT
Source organism: Penium margaritaceum (assembly GCA_023375785.1). Taxonomy (NCBI): domain Eukaryota; kingdom Viridiplantae; phylum Streptophyta; class Zygnematophyceae; order Desmidiales; family Peniaceae; genus Penium; species Penium margaritaceum. Next base: position 55,260 of record SZWC01010749.1, on the reverse strand, counting down.
ACGTCACTCTCCACCTCATCATTGAGTTTCTTTAGGATTATAAGGAAACACTAGTAACCCTCTCTCAGCCTTCTCTTTACTTGGAGTGTTACTTGTGTGGGATAGGGCTTTGAGACATTAAATCTGTGAGATTGGAGACAGTGTGTCTCATCCACTAGAGATTCACAATGTATTGAAGGTGAAGCACATATGAGCTTTGTGGCTTACTAGCTATGGATCTCCAAGCAGAGCATCAAAGGGATCCATGAGGTACAACACTGTTAGGTGGACAGTAGACATTAAATTGAGTAATGTGATTTGTATCGTACACTCACCAATCACCAACACCTCCCTATCACCACCGACATCCATTGTGCCTATACCAGGCATGTACCTTGATTTCCACATAGGCAAAAATGCTCGTTCACTCTGATATCGACAAGGATGCGTACTAGAGCACCTGTTGTTTATCCCATTTAGCTACATAGTCATACTTTTTTGTGACATGCGTAGGAAAAGACTCAATAGGGGCTTACCTTCTAGGTGGTAAATGCAATAGACATGAGTGCTTCTACGTAGCTTTACCATATCATATGTCTCTTCCCACATGTGCTATCTTTTTGTGAATAAGACCAAAAGCTTCCATCATTTGAAGGTAGACATACTCATATCTAGAATAATAGATTTAGCGACCATTATTGACGTGAAGAAGTTTCTTGTGTATGTCTCATGTGTGGATTCGATCACAAAGAGTCACGTTTCTTTGTAGCTACAACCAAGAATGTATAATTTTCCAAGTTGTGTTTCATCACATAAGCAAGAGGGCATGAACGATAGTGGAAGAGGGGCTTAGGATTCATGAATGGCACATCAATTTCTGAGATAAACAATGTACTAAAAGAAACTCAAATTTCTTAAGATCACCATCACAAAACATGAATTCTCTACCCTCGTCCTCTCCATGACTGACGGCAACGTCAGATAACAGTTTAGTGGTAGCTATTGGAGGTCTTTAAAATCTTGCTCATGGCCATGCTGGGGGCGGCAATCACGTCTGGTCACTCCTTCCTCAAAATCCTATTCCTCCTCACGAGGGCATCCGTGTCCACAATGGCCACCACGTGCACCTTGGTGTTGCATGGCTCCAGAGGCCTGGTCCTAGCGTTGGATCCCCCGAGGGCGATCCTGGCCTGCTAGGGGCATTATCGTGACCGTGATCTTGTCCACCTTATTGCTGGCCACCCCCATGGAAGCGATTTTGGCCTCTACCATTTGGGTGATGCTGGCCTTCGTCATGGTGCGGGCCATGCACGTGGTACTATTGACCATGCTGTTGTCCCTGCTAGTGTTTTGACCATCTTTCATGATGATGGTAGTCACATGCGATGTGTCTAGCCTTGTTGCACATCTTGCACATGACAATGCTATGTGGTGTGTTCTATTGATCATGACGGTGAAACTTCTTTGACGGCTCCAACATGACCTCTACAGAGGGTTTTGGAACACCGCCTCTTTGGGCTAGTGTATTATGTGAAATCCGGATCTTGCACGCGTTGTAATCCCAAAGGCCAGAGTTCATCTACTCGAATCTACAAATGCGTGTCAGAAGAGCGTAAATGCTCTCCTACACCTTTCTTTCATCTTGGACACTGAACTTTTGAAGCTGTAAATTAGCCAAGCCGGTGATAAAGACGTACAATTTGGCCTGTGTAGTCAAGTGAAGCTTGTCCACTTTCCTTGCATTCACTAGGAAAGAATCGGTATACTTTTCCAAGGAAATTTCTCCTCTTGTGTAGGCTTCCAACTCATTCTTTACCTTCTCCGAGACAATTGGTTTCGAGTAGAGTTAGAGCATGAGTATGCAGTACTCCTCCGAACTCAGATGTAGCAGGAGGGCCGGTTCGGCTCTCCCTCCTTGCTAAAGCGAGAGGTGGTTGTCCACCACCCCTCGCATCAGCGAGGACTGGCCAGTGGCCAGCATTTTGCTGGCCTCTCCTCACTTCCAGAGGCCTAGGAGGATTTTTGTGGGGCGGGGTGGGGAGTTCCCACCCTGAAAACCACAAAATCCTCCCCATTTTCAAGGCTCCTTGAAAACTCATTCATCCAAAAATTGGGACAGCGCCCCTTCCCAAACTTAGGGACTCTCATGGCCTGAGAGCACCCTAAAAAGTAGGAAAGTGACACCTTGAAGATTTTTGGCGGCTCGCCAACGCCGCCGGCTCAAGGGAGACGCCGCTCAAGAACGCAAGAGGCATCAAGGAGCGTGAAGAGAAGACCAAGGAAGACAAGAAGACAAGAGGAAGACACGAAGTAGAAGAAGGAGAGAAAGAATTGTTAGGAATTCTTAGAATTCCTCTTTACACTCCTCGCTCTTGTTTTGTGAGCGACACTCACATCCCTTGTCATTTCCTTGCCTTGTAATTTTCTGTTTACCTAGGTACTAGTCCTTGCCAATCGCCGTGAGTCACGGTTTAGGAAGACTACTTTCAAAACCCACGACCTTGTGCCGACGTGGCTGCCTAGGAAAACAGAAATTTAAACTAAAATTGCCTCACCAATCGTGAGAGCAAGATTTTAGGAGGCGATTCCTCCTTTAAGTTGTGGGGTGATACTCACAACGGTCTTCACATGCTAGTTGCGCGGGCAACAAGATGGCAAGTGCCGGACCGTCCAAGACCAACGGCGGCAAGGTGGTGACGGCCTCACCACAAGCTCTCGGCGGACTCCAAGTTTTGGGAGCCGTCGCCGCAAGCACGGTTACCAACCCAAAAGCAACCGTACTGCCAAAGGCAATCGTACCGCCAAAGACAACCGAGGCCAGCCTCGGCGATACCGAGAAGCGTGCGGAGGCCGGAAAGGTGCTTGACCAACACGTCGACACGCACATGGGCGGCCCCCACGTGACGGACGATGCGACGGAGGAGGATCTCCCAGAGGGGGACCCCGACGAAGAGCACGACGCCGATGATGGCAAAGGCGATGAGGATCGCGACCATCACCATCGTCGTGCGGCAAACTCGAGCCGATTGCCTGAGAAGGGCAAGGCGCCCGCCGCATTGCCTGAAGCTGCGAAGGGCAGCGAGACGCCCTGCCGAGAGTAGCAAGGGCGCTGAAAGCAGCCACATGGGAAGTTCCTGCAAGAATGAGCCAGACGATGTCGCCGTGAAGGCAATTCGCGATCTGAGGCGGCAGGCCAACTCAAGATCACCACCGACGGTGGAGATACTGCACCACTCAGAGGTATGGGGGCGGACCACCCTTACTACGATGTGGCCATAGTGGGGCAGGGCTGCGCCCACTCGAGCATCGTCGCTGACGACAGTCTCCTCCGAAAGGTGGGACTCCTTGGAGGCGTGTACGCAAACCGTACCCTCCTGCAGCGAGGAAGGGTGCACGGACAACACGAGGCACTGGAGACTATTGCCGATGCTCTGACGACATCAGAGCTCAAACTTACGTTCGCCAACTTGATGGTCCACGTTCGGGCAGAGAATCACGGACCTCGCCCGTGATCACCAGCTGCAGCGCCTGGCCGCCCATGAGGCAAGCCGCCGACGCAACGACCTCGACAAGGCATTGTAGAGGGTGACTCAGGTGCGGATGAAGTAGCAAGCGCAGCGTGTCGCAGTTGCAATTGCCATTGCCGGTGGCAGCGACGACTTGCCTACCTCGACGACTTCGGGGTCGGTTATGAACACGTCCTTTCTCCACAGTGTGAAGATCTTCTGAAAGGGCATGAAGCTGACTGACTGGCTGAATCCCATGGAGTACATCCTACGTGTCCACAAGGCTCCACTCAGCCAATGGGGCAACCTTGACACAACGCGACTTGAAGAAAAACTCTTCAAGTATGTGGTCAAGGAGTGGAGTGTACTGCACCCGCACCTTGAGTGGCAGCCCATGTCGCGGGAGGCCTTCTACGCGATCATGCGCAAGAAGTGCACCCAATGTGAGGAGGTGTAACATGCCTTCCACAAGATCAAGGACTTCAAGCAGCTGGGCAGCTCGCTCGAATCCTACTTGAGCGAGTTCACCGCACTCGTGGAGGAAGCCAAAAGCTTCACCGAGGGCGATGGGACTCAGACCTTTAAGTACCCGGAGTGTATGTTGCTGGAGTACTTGTGTGATGGTCTCGCCAGCGAGAAGATGAAGGATAAGACCACCACAACAGCCACTGGCCAAGCTTGGACAAGGTGGAGGGCGTTGTGTGACTACATGAGCGAAGTGTATTCGGCGAACACGAAGCACTACTCGGATGCACGGCCGAACGCGCGTGCACAACAAGGCCGCGACATGCGCATGGACGCTGCAGGGGCTGGTGGGTCACACCAGCCCCTGCAGCGAGGCGGGGTCAAGGGCAAGCAACCCACAAACCCTCCAGCCAAAAAGGCTAGTGGACACAAGGGGCCTAATAACAAACGCAGCCGCGAGAATGATGAGCTACAGGCGGCGCGTGAGCGTCGCAATGCAACCTTCCGCGAAGGGCTCTACCACAACTGCATGCAACTGGGCCACTTTAGGGCTCAGTGCCCTGAGGCTGCTGGTGGTGGACAAGAGGCCACGGCGTTAGATGGAGTAGTAGCACCTCGTGGGGATGGTGCGGCAGGAGGCCACAGACATTGTCGTGGACAGGGTTGCGGTCCCGGAAATGGGCCCGGCCGTGGTAATGGACAAGGTCGTTGGGTGGGTTTTCCCCACCCCTGAGTGACGTTAGTGGGGACCACTCAGAGGTGAAACTGGATCACGAGTGTGCGTTCATGTTTTCAGATGAGGATGGTAAACAATTTGATTTTTTGACGAGTTCAAATTTCTCTGTTGTTTTCTCTCCTCTTGTTGAATTGCATTCTACACTTGGTGACCGACATTGCCCACTAGACCTTGCATCTCCGGACAAGATGCATGATTGTACATGCTTGGTGGTGGCAACACTAACCACTGTGCAAGAATTTTGTGACACAGTGATTGAAGCAGACTACCTCAAAGCAATGACCTCAATCACGTTCGCGGTACCTTTAGTCGATGATTTCGACCCAGTCAAATGTAAAGACTAGAAGGTGCTAGCCAAATTCACATGTGCCCACAAGATGTGGACTCGAGTGGGTGAATCATGGGAGTTGCGACACCCGTCATACAGATTCCGTGTTTATCACAAACTCGGCTTGCCGTCGTCCAGCCTGTTTACTCAGAAGAGTGGAGGCAATATGACGATGCAGTTCAAAGGACACCTAGCTCGTGCTTGTGTGAACGTACTGGTTGATACTACGGGAGATGAATCCTTTGTTAGTCTTAGCTTTACCCAACAGGTGGGCCTAAATTACGAGCCATTGGATGGCGCATTTGTTGTTAGTGTCAACAATAGAGTACATGTGTTCGGTACCTGTAAGTCAAAATTTTGTATTCAAGGATACACACAGAGTGTCGCGTTGAAGGTACTCAACCTTCTTAACCCGTTTGACATAGTGCTAGGCGATCCCTGGCTCCACAAAAACAAAGCTCTGATGTGCTTTGAATCAAGGCGCTTGATACTCCGAAAGGGGCAGCGTCACTTTACGCTGATTCCGAGTACGGAATAATCACTGACTCGACTCAAAGTCCATGCCAACTTGTCTGCGATGCAGGTCAAGAGACGTATTCAACAAGGTTGTCGATACTTCTTGGCTCAACTGCAGAAAGTGGAGGACGACATGAAGGAAGACACGCCACAAGAGGTGAAATCCCTATTAGCGGAGTTCTCAAATGTATTCCAAGACCTACCTGCTCGGCTTCCACCAGAAAGTCACATGGGCCATAGAATTTTGCTACAACCTGAGGCGACTCCTCCTTTCAGACCCATGTATCGCCTTAGTCTAGCAGAAAGGCAAGAGGCCGAACGCCAAATCAAAGAGTACCTTGCAAAAGGGTGGATCGAGCCTAGTAGCTCGCTGTACGGTATGACGATCCTTTTTGTGAACAAAAAAGACGGTGGTTTACGCATGTCTGTGGATTTCGGGGCGTTGAACAAGCTAACGGTAAAAAATCGATTCCCCTTACCGCGGATTGAGGACCTTTTAAACCAACTCCAAGGCACAAAAGTATCTTCGTCCTTGGATTTGTCTCAAGGGTACCATCAAATCCACATCACGCAAGATGATGTGCCCAAAATCGCGTTTAGAAAGCACATGGGACACTATCAATACTGAGTGTTATGCTTCGGGATTGCAAATTTCCCGCCAACCTTCCAAGGAGAAATGAACCGAACGTTCGCCAAGCAACTCAGACAGTTTGTCTTGGTTTACCTCAAAAACATCTTGGTCTTCTCCAAATCAATGGAAGAGCACACAGAACATCTGCACAAAGTTCTTGCAATCCTTCGAGAATTGAAGTTTTATGCAAAAATGAGCAAGTGCATGCTTGCACTAGATGAGCTCGAATACCTTGGACACATCGTCGGCAAGGACAGTATCCGTGTCGACCCACGACAGGTCCAAGCCATTGTGGACTGGCCACGCCCCAAAAATGATGGGCAGATTTGGTCTTTCCTCGGCCTTGCAAACTACTTTTGACGGTTTGTGCAAGGGTATTCGACTCTGGTAGCACCACTAACCAGGCTCACGTCAGAAGACGTGCGTTGGAAAGGGACATCTGATTGCGAGAACGCTTTTCTCAAAGTCAAAAAGCTTCTATCCACGGCGCACATCCTAGCTCCTCCGGATCCATTGCAACCGTGGGAGGTTTGATGTGATGCGTTGGTAGTAGGACTCGGATCCGTCCTCATGCAGAACGGTCACCCTGTTGCGTATGAGAGCCGGAAGTTCATCCCCGCGGAAACGCGGTACACGACTGGGGATCAAGAGCTCCATGCGATACTACAGGCATTCAAGATGTGGCGTTCCTACCTTGAGGGTGCTGAAGGGGGTGTGACAGTCGTGACCGACCATAATCCATTGGTGTTTTTCCAAACGCAACCGAACTTGTCAAGACGACAGGCGCGTTGGAATGAATACCTGAGCCGATTCTCGTTTGCATCAATGTGGCCGATCCACTAAGCCGACAGCCTGTGGAAATTAAAGCAACCACCGAGGTCGGTGGGTGTTTTGTGGCCGTTGCAACACCAACAGTACAATCACCAGACCCCCCTGCACCTCTGCGGCAACCACCACGAGAGATTACCCATTACAACGGTTTTGTGAACAGGATCCGGATGGGACACTGTGTGGATTCTTGATTTCAAGACTCTCGAAACCTGGACAAGTACGACTTGGTGGAGGCCACAGGAATCTTCTGGCGCGGAGAATAAGTTGTTGTGCCAAAATCGGGAGACCTTCGAGCAAATATTATCTCCCAGTTCCAGGACCCGCAGGTAGCAGGTCACGTAGGACCCCAAAAGACCGGAAAAACACTCTCGGACCACTATTGGTGGCTAGGATGGAGGGTCAATGTCCGTAAGTATTGCATGATATGCGACCCGTGTCTTCGAAAGAAGGCTAGTAACAAGAAGCCTGCTGGATTGCTCCAACAGCTTCCCATTCTTGGGACTCCATGGGAGTGCGTCAACGTGGACTTCATTACTGGTCTTCTGAACAAAGCCTATGGCCATGATGTAATACTAGTGGTTGTGGATCTTTTGACGAAGATGACACACTTTATTCCTACGACCTTTGACGTGAACGCAGAGGAGACCGCTCGTCTCTTCTTTGAGGGTATCGTAAAGTACCACCGCTTGCATTATCTCCAATCGAGATCAGAAATTTGCTAGTAAGTTCTAGCAAACGATGCACGAGTACTTCAACAGTGAGTCCCAAATGTCTTCAGCATTTCACCCACAAACTGACGGACAAACAGAGCGCATGAATCGCACTCTGGAGTAGATGCTCCGCATGTACGTGGACCCTGCCATGCATGATTGGGACAAATTCCTAGCACCGATAATGTTTGCGGTGAAAAACTCGGTGAACAAGTCCACACAGTTCACACCGTTCCTATTGAACAGTGGTTGGCATCCAGTGGTACCCTCTTTATTGGTGAAGAGTGGGAGTACAGAAGGGCAGGTTCCTTCCACTCAAGCCTTTGCCGAGCACATTGAATCCTTGTTAAAGGAGGCGAAGGGTCACCTTCAAGCAGCTCGGGAGCAACAAAAGGCATATGCCGACAAAGGTTACCGAGAGGTCTCATTTGACATCGGTGAAAAAGTGTTGCTTGACACTAAAAACCTTCCGTTGAAGTCGCCAGGGCAAGAAAACTTCTACCGAAGTGGATTAGGCCGTTTCCCACTGTGGCACGCATCAGGCCAGTAGCATACCGATTGCTACTTCCGCCGAATATGAAGATACATGGCATGTTTCATGTGAGCCTGCTGGCTCCATACACGGCAGGCGGGACTGTTCAACCACCGCCAGCAGTCCTTGCTGTCGACGACCAATACGAGGTCCTTCGCCTACTCCAGCACCGAGAGCGTACTCTTCGGTCACCCGTTGTTAGGGAGTACCTCGTTCATTGGGTCGGTTATGGACCTCAACATAATTCATGGGAGCCCGAATCTCGGTTGTCCACATGGGTGGTCAACGAGTACTGGAGCGAGATTGCAGCTCGCACAGATCGATGCGTGGTAGGAGGTACCACTTGAACGCGGAAAAAGTGAACAACATTCCCACAGGGCAACATTCATGGATAGCGACCATAGGAGGTTGGGGACGTCCAACATGGTTGTTGCGCGGACGCTCCAGCCTAAAGGGGGGAGGCCGCTAGCCGTGCTAACATACAAAATGCAGCTTGGGTCCAATGACCATGCACGTGTTCATGTTTAGCTGGTGATTGAAATTATTACTTTTCTTTCACAACGTTGATGACTCACTAACTGACAATCGTGCTTGTTCTTCATGAACCGAGACGGTTTATAATAAGTGGGGAGGAATGTAGCGCGACGGCCGGTTGGGCCCTGCCTCCTCGTTGAAGCGAGGGGTGGTTGCGTTCCACCCCTTGCATCGGTGAGGGCTGGCCGGCCACCAGCATTTTGCTGGCCGCCGGCCAGTTTGCTATCGGCCGGTTAGACGGCCGGCGGCCAGCCAAGCAATCGGCCGGCCACCGACAGGCCAGCCGCCAGCCGCCAGCCGCCGATAACGGCCTCAGCCCGATTGGTGGCTGAGGGCCCACGAGGGCCTCAAGGGCGAGGCCTCGTGGCCTCGTGCCCTTGCCCCCGCTCGCCCTGCTTGCAAGCGAGCAAGCGAGGACGAGAGAGGGGGACGAGGGACGAGAGGCGAGAGAACTGGCGCAAAATTGCCAGCGTGTCTCGCATGCGATGATTTCATGCCAGAGCGTCAAAACGTAACTTGAAGTTTGTTTGGGACAAACTTCGACATGAAAATGACAGAACAACTGGTGCGAAGACACGAGATGGAGGTAAAAACCCCAGCTTTTGGTCCCAAAACCAGGGGTAAGGTTAAAAACGGAAATGGGTCTCCGGAGGCTCGAAACATTCGTGTCTCCCTACTCTGAGTCGTTGATGACGATTGCCCCTCAGTCATGCGAAGGGGATAAACTCCTGATGCGAACTAAGAACGCCATTCTGCAAACTCCGACGATGACTTCAGTGGAGGAGCTAGAGATTCGACCCGTTACATCTGATAACAGTGTAACTACTTCTCATTACAAAGCTTTGTTAGCTTCCCAAAGGATTGTGGCTGAAGAGAGCATCTCTTGAATTTCCCAGTCCTCTTTCTTGACTTGGGCCAAACGTGGGTGCCGTTTTAAAATGTTGAGAAACTTGTCAACATTCCCCATCCCATCATAGTGATCTACTTGCTCCAACACCACACATTTGCCTATCATGTCCATCTTTCGGGTTGGAGATGGTGCATCTACAACCATCGTCGCTAGTGCATTGAATTTTGTTCATGGGATGACTTTTCCAAACAAAGCATGGAGCATATTCTGAGCAGTCCCGTGCATTTTCTTGATCCATGTGCACTCACGATGTTAAGAAGTTTGTTCCGTCTCATCTTTGTTTGCATGGCATGCCACTCTTGCGGCTGCGTTTAGTGTCAACCATTGACTTACGACTTCTTTCGCACAAAGGTATAACATTCATGTTACGTCACCTTTGACTTTTGCTCAGATGCTACCAACTCAAGAACCATCTTGACTTTTCCTCCATGGAGTATCTCATTTCACCGTTGCATTGTGAACACTCGTTCACGGAGGCTCACCCACACCATGCCGGCATCGTACAATAGTGCACCCAAGATGGTCATGGCTAGGTCCATGAATTCCGATGAGAGGCGGGCAAAAAACTTGTCAAGTTGGTCCTCGAGGATTAGGCGGCGTGCAACACTGCCTTATGCGTGCTCTGGCACCACTACACTTGGAGGGTTTACTTGTTGGCCTCCCTTGTCCATGTCCGAGGAAGTAACACAAATGTCTCCATCAGCACATTGAACACTCGCTCCAGAAATTTTGCCTCCTCTGTGGTCTCCATTGATACAGATTTCCTAGTCTCAATATCCTTACTCGTGGCATCGTCGACCTCAGCGTCATCATCCATGTCTTGCTTGACCTCAATGACCACTTGGTCCACTAGCTCGTGAAGGGAGTCATCCTCATACTCGTCATTCTCGATGACCTCTTTAGGATTGGTGACATTGACTACACCTTCCTCGGCAACCTTTGAGCCTTCACTGGGTAGAGTCAGTTAAGCATTGTGGTCAGAGTTAAGATCAATGACCGGTTGGTGGGATTTAACCTCGCCTTTTGGTTCAACCACACGGGTACCGTCATTCCATTGACCGTCTTTTGAAGACTTTGGCGTTTTCTATCTTGGCGACGCCGGTCAAGACCTTCTCCCTTTTGCCAACGACTCTCGATGTGGCTTGGTGAGATGGCTCACTGGCACCAACCTCCCTTGACGTTCCTTGCACCCCATGGGTGTTTGCTCATTTCAATGATGTGGGCTAACATTCGGAGGATATCCCATAACCAAAGAGAGTCCGGTCCAAAGGCTTTCCAGTGCTTTCGTAACGCCTTGCTACAAGTCACTCCCTTTCTTTGTGGCTTTTTTCATGGAATGAGGGCACGCTGCTAGTCAAGGTATGCCTTGCTTCAAGCCCCTGTTATGAGATGGACCGATGTTCTCAAAGCATACTTTAACTCACCTCGTGAGAGGTAGACCAAGGAATCTCCAAATGCTCCCTCCTTCACACTCTTGAGTAATGGATCCAGGTTCTCAAAGCATACCCTCATGCACCTCCTTAGACCCAAGGTGGCTTTGGCGAGTTCCTCAGTTACCCTCTTGATTAGTAGACCAAGGTTCCAAAATAATTCCCTCCTTCACCTCGTGAGAGCAGGACTGCTTTAACTTTTGAGGATTCCTCCTTCACGTTCCTGTAATGGAAGGATTCCTCCATATTCACTTTTGAGAGAATATTTTTTAAAGGATGCAACACCAAAGTCTTGGAAGTAGTTTGTGATCAAAACTCCTATAATCCAAACAAAGAGTGAGAATCACTTAAGGAATAACTCAACCGCGGCCTAGTCGCATACGGATA
>SZWC01010749.1:5908-17399 GCA_023375785.1 Penium margaritaceum | reverse complement strand
CAAAGTGGAGGTGACCCGGCTCCTGAGAAAACTGGGCCAAGAGGTTAACGGCGAACGCGATGTCTGGACGCGTCGTCGTCACCTGGAACATCAGTGACCCGATGACCCGCAGATACGTGGTCACATCAACTGGCTCCCCCACAACAGCTGGGTCATGACTCTTCAACTTCACCTGGCCATCGGGTGACATGGGTGAGGAAGCGCTGGGCACGAGGGGCAAGTCCTCTACGAAGCGGGCTGACAGGGTCTGCCCATAGGCAGCCTGGTGGACATGCAGGACGCCCTGAGAGCGATCACGCTCGAGCTCCATTCCCAGGAAGACTCGGGCAGAACCGAGATCCTTCATCTGGTAGGCAACGTGTAGTAGGTCCTTGACGTGCTGGATGGCTGTCGCGTCTGGTGATGTAATGAGGAGGTCGTCGACGTAGACGAGGACCGCAACAAAGGTATGACCTCGCGGGCTGATGAACAGTGCGGGGTCAGTGGTGCTACGCTGGAGGCTTCCACGGAGAAGCGTACTGCTGATGTCCTGGTTCCAGCACCAAGGCGATTGCTTCAGACCATAGAGGGCCTTCCGTAGCCACCAAACTCTCTCAGTGCCATCGTCAAAAACTGGGGGCTGCGTCATGTAGAGCTCCTCACCCTCCAGTGAGCCATAAAGGAATGCGTTGCTCACGTCCATCTGATGCAGCTCCCACCCGTGCTGGGCAACTAGGCTGAACAATGCCCGGTTAGTGGAGAACCGGCCAACTGGGGCGAAGATCTGGTCGTAGTCGATCCCAGGGACCTGAGCAAACCCCTTTGCTGTGAGACGGGCCTTGTAATTGTCCAAGGAACCATCAGGCTTCCACTTACGCCGAAATACCCACTTGGCACCGATGGCCTTCCGACCTGGAGGGAGGTCAACGAGGTCATACACGTGGTGCTGTCTGATAGCAGCGAGCTCCTCGGCACAGGCGGCATCCCAATGTGCGGCCTCAGGGGAGGCTCGAGCCTCGCGTAGGGTGGAAGGGTCCTCTGGGCGCGTTGTGGACCGGACTAAGAGGGCAAGTGCATCACGAGCCCCAGGTGGGATGCGTGCGAGTGCGGCCACGACAGCATGCCGATGCTCGTGAAGAAGCATGGCGTACCCCAATGCAGAGCCTAGGTGAAGGTCTGCAATAATGGCAGAAGTAGTCAGGCCGAGAGCCTTTGTGCCAGGGTCTCCACTCACGACCGTGGGAGTGGAGGAAACACATTGAGCCACAGGGGGTCGAGGCGCAGCGGAACGGGGAGCGACAATCTGCGTGCTCATAGTTGCCCGAGGTCGGAGGCTGCCGCCTGGGCCACGTGTGTAGCGCGGTCGGGCAGAGGATGGTGCTGAGTTCGACAGGCCGACGGAAGCGGACGGTGCTGCTGGTCCGGAGGAGCCAGTAGACGCAACAGGCGCTATTGGGCGAGGGGAGCCAACGGGCGCAGTTGGGGCTGCCGGCCCAGATGGGCGAGTGGACGCGTCTGGGGCTGCTGGCCCGGAGGGGCCAGAGGACGTGACTGGAGACGTCGGCCTGCGGGGGGCCATCGGAGGCGGCTGGGACTATCGGCCCGGAGGGACCAGCAGACGCGACTGGGGCTGCCGGCCCGGAGGGACCAGCGGACGCGACTGGGGCTGCCGGCCCGGAGGGGCCAGTAGATGCGACTGGGGTTGCGGGCCGGAAGATCCGGCAGACGCGACTGGGGCTGTCGGTCTGGAGGGACTAGCGGACGCGACTGGGGCTGCCGGCCCGGATGGGCCAGCGGACGCTACCGGGGCTGCCGGCCCGGAGGGACCAGCGGACGCGATTGGGGCTGCTGGCCAGGATGGGCCAGCGGACGCGACTGGGGCTGCCAGCCCGGAGGGGACAGTTGACGCGACTGGGTCAGTTGGCTCGGAGGGGCCCGCAGCCGCGACCGGGGCTATTGGCTCAGAGGGACGGGGTGATGTGTCACCCGGAAGCGACAGGACGGAGGACGGACTCACCACTTCCCCACGCGACGGGAGGGACACGGACAAGCCGGAGCAGATGAGGTCGCGGGGAAACAGGTCCTCGAAAAAGAGGGCATCGTGGGACTCGACGATGTAGTGTCGGGATGGGTCCCAGAAGCGCGAGGCCTTGGACTGACGAGACACACCGAGAAAGGTGCAGGGGCGTCCGCGGGGGGCAAGCTTGCTACCCTGCTGTGGAGCGGGCAGCCACACAACGGCTACGTAGCCCCAGACGCGAGCCGGGCGGAGGTCAGCGCGCCGACCGCACCAGTGCTGATAGGGCGTGGACTGGCGGGGAAGGGGACCGTGAGGAACCCTGTTCCAGACCCAGGTCATGTAGGCCATGGCCTCAAAGTAGAAGCCATCGGAGAGACCTGACTGGACCCGCATGGTGCGGACGGCGTCAGCCATGGTGCGGTTCCACCGCTCGGAGACGTCGTTCTGGGCGGGTGTGTAGGGCGCAGACGTCTCATGGCGGATACCGCGGGAGGCAAGAAAGGTCGTGGCCTCACCCAGGTACTCGCCACCGCGATCGGAGCGAAAGCGACGCAGGGGGCGGCCACACGCGCGCTCCGCGAGGACAAGCCAGTCCTGAATGGTCCGGGCGACATCGCTCTTCTGCCGAAGGCAGAAGACCCAACGGTAGCGGGAGTAGTCGTCCGTCAGAGTGAGGACGTAACGGCCATGCTCGCCGACAGACTCAGTGGGGAGAGGGCCCATGACGTCCGAGTGGACAAGGTCAAGGGGGGCGGATGCCCGTGAGGAAGAGAGGGGGTACGTGGACCGATGCATCTTGCCCTGAGCGCAGTCAATGCATTCAGTGGGGCATGGGAGAGGGAAGGTCTCCGGATCAAGGCCCTTGGCCGGTTGGGTGCGGAGCATGCTCTCTAATGCGACAGAGTGGACGTGACAAAGGCGGCGGTGCAAGAGGCGGGTGTCCTAAGGAGAAAGCGTGCTGGTGACGAACACATGACCGGTCATAGCCGACGGGGAGGAGACGGGAGGGGAAGACGCGAGGCGGGGAACGTGCCACAAGTTGCCACGGGCGGTGGCGTGCAGTACGACAAGACCCGACAGACACAACGACACAGTGCCAACACCACGTGAGTGCACAACGTCCATGCTCATGCGGTCAAGAGCAGTCATGGACAGGAGGCTGAGCTTGAGAGCAGGGACAAAGAGAACATCGGTCAAAAAGACGTCACCGGCCGGACCACGGAAACGAACAACGCCTACCCCACGGACCGGCAACACCTGGCCGGAGCCCGTCTGAACGCCGGAGACATCGCCGACGGGACCAAGCATACTGAAGGCCTCGCGAGAGGCCGTCATGTGATGCGTGGCCCCGGAGTCGATGATCCAGGTCTCAGCAGGGTCCTGGACAGGGGTCGCCAGATCAGACATGGTCACATGGCAACACGCGAGGGACGCGGACAAGGTGGACGAAGGCGCGAAACGAGACTGCCAGTCGTCAAGCCATGCAATGTCGTCAAGGAGTGGGGTGGATGAGATCACGGGAGACGACGAGACAGACGAGGAGACTGGACACGATCACAACTCAGTCTCAGTCATGCATGGATGGGCGGGAGGGCAGGAGGTGACGCAACTCGCACTTCCCTGGGGAGGAGGACGAGGGAGGCCAAGCTGGAGCGCGATGAACTGCTCCAGCTGATGCTCTCGGGATGATGGCCCAGGAGTGTAGACAGAGTGCGGAGTGACGGCGCTGGAGCCCGGGTAGTGAGGTGACGGGGCCGACTAGGGTAGCGGAGGTGCCCACGGCTGAGGGTAGCACTGCTGGGCCGTCTGTTGCGGGTAGTACTACTGCAGCGCGGGTGGCTGTAGGACAGGCGGAGTCGTCGGAGTGGGAGCAGTGCTGGACGAGGTCGAAGTGGTAGGACCAGCAACAGCGACGGCGGCAGAGGCGAGGCGGCGCTCCCGCTGACATTGCATGGTGGCGATGACGCGGGCCTCGTCCGTCGGGAGAGGGCACGTGTACCATCCGTGCCCAGGCTGGCCATAGTTGTGGCAGACCGAGCCACTACCGCTGGCACCGGTCGATGACTGCTGCTGCTGCTGTTGCGATGGACCCTTGCCCTTCTTGTTCCGGCTTTTCTTCTTCCCTGAGGGCGATGAGGTAGCTGCGACGGGGGAGGCAACGGCCACGGAGGCAACGACAGGGGTGGCGACGGCAGGGGATGCAAGGGCCTCCGCGCGATGGAGCTGGGACTCCTGGCGAGCTTCCTCAATGCGGAGGAAGAGCTCATATGCCCAAGGCATGAGAGTGCCCTGGGCCTCCATGGTGGTGAGGACGTCCTGAGGATAGTGGACGAAGACGTCAGCGTATGCGTTAGTGGCGCCGCGCTTGATGGTGAGGAGCACGGACAGTGGGGGTGGAGCCGACTTGCCGAGTCGACGGAGGATGTCCTCCGCTCGCTGCCAGTAGGCAGTGACCGTCTCGGCCTTCCCCATGTGAAGGGAGTTGAACTCCCGGAGCAGGCGACTTATCTCAGCGTCACTGAACAGGCGATGGGGTCTGGTGAGGACGTGCCAGGCGGCTGCCGGGTCTGGGATGGCGCCAGCGGTGAAGTCATCGAGGAAGGGCTCCAGGGCAAGGCGGGAAGCTGGAGGGGCAACGGGTACAAGGGCGCGGAAGGCGCGACCAGCGTCATATAGCTGGTTGGCCTGGTTGGAGTCGTAAGGGAGGGTGTAGTAGGCCCATAGACCCTCCCCCTACGCCCAGATCCGGAAGCTGAGCTCCCAGCTCCGGAACTGCTCGCCGGCCTGAAGCGGCGGTGGCGGCGTCTCGAAGTCCTTCTGCCTACAGCCGGCACCCAGAGTGGGGCCAAGGACGGAGGTCACTGTCTGCCGTTGGCGCTGAGTCTGCTGTTGTACTAAGTAGTATGTGGCGGCGGACACCGCGGGGCTAGCGTGCCCTGGAGGGATGAACGACGGCAGCGCGCTGGTGGCGGTTTGGGAGGCGACTGGTTGTAGCGCCGCAAGGTGCTGTGTCAAGGCGGCGAGTTATTGCTGAAGAGCAAGAAGTGAGTTAGGGGTGCTGCCAACGTGACTAGTGGGCTGCTGCTACTGCTGTAAGGGCGGCGGCTGCTACTGCTGCAGAGGCGGTGGCTGCAGCTGAATGGGCGGCGGCTGCTGCTGCTGCAGTGGTGGCGGCTGCTGCTGTAGAGGGGGCGGCTGCTGCTGCTGCAGGGGCGGTGGCTGCTGCTGCAGCGACGGTGGCGACTGCTGCTGTAGAGGCGGCGGCTGCTGTTGCTGCACCAGCGGTGGCTGCTGCTGTATGGGCGGTGGCGGCTGCTATAGCGGCGGCGGCTGCTGCTGTAGAGGCGGTGGCTGCTGCTGCTGCAATGGCGGCGGTTGCTGTAGCAATGGCGGCGGCGGCGGCGGCAGCTGCTGGTCCTACGGCGGCAGCGGCTGCTGCTACTGTAGCGGCGGCGGGTGCTGCTGCTGCTGCTGCTACTGCAGCAATCGCTGCAAGAAAGGAGGGGTGGGGGTCCGCCCATCAGAGGAGGACCCCCCTTCGCCTAGACTACCAGCCATGGCTTGGTGTCTGGTTGTTTTTTTTTTTTTCCTTGTGTTGCTGCTTCAACAAGAAGTTGGGGGAGTGGGAAGTGTACCCACTCCTCTAGCCTTCCCCCTTTCCCCTTTNTTGCAGCGACGGTGGTGGCTGCTGCTGTAGAGGCGGCGGCTGCTGTTGCTGCACCAGCGGTGGCTGCTGTTGTATGGGCGGTGGCGGCTGCTATAGCGGCGGCGGTTGCTGCTGTAGAGGCGGTGGCTGCTGCTGCTGCAATGGCGGCGGTTGCTGTAGCAATGGCGGCGGCGGCGGCGGCGGCTGCTGCTACTGCAGCGGCGGCGGGTACTGCTACTGCTGCTGCTGCAGCAATCGCTGCAAGAAAGGAGGGGTGGGGGTCCGCCCATCAGAGGAGGACCCCCCTTCGCCTAGACTACCAGCCATGGCTTGGTGTCTGGTTGTTTTTTTTTTTTTCCTTGTGTTGCTGCTTCAACAAGAAGTTGGGGGAGTGGGAAGTGTACCCACTCCTCTAGCCTTCCCCCTTTCCCCTTTCACCCTCCTTT
Organism: Penium margaritaceum; assembly: GCA_023375785.1. Taxonomy (NCBI): domain Eukaryota; kingdom Viridiplantae; phylum Streptophyta; class Zygnematophyceae; order Desmidiales; family Peniaceae; genus Penium; species Penium margaritaceum. Next base: position 11,308 of record SZWC01010749.1, on the reverse strand, counting down.
TTTTTGTGTTGATGATGTCAGCAGTGACGTCAGTAGTGACGTCAGCAGTGACGTCAATAGAGGGGTGCTGACATCAGCAGCGGCAAATGTTGGGGCCACCGCTGCTGTTGTTGGTGCTGATGCTGCTACAATTGCTGCTCTTATTGGTGCTGCTGCTGTTGCTACTGCTGCTGCTGCTGCTGCAACAGCTGATGCTGTTGTTGTGGCTACTGCTGCTACTGCTGCTGCTACTACTACTGCTGCAGCTGTTTGCTGCTACTGCTGCTGCTGCTGTTGTTGCTACTACTGCTGCTGCTGCGGGTGTTACAGTTGGTGCTGCTCGTGCTGCGAGCTACAGCAGTTGCTGTGGCTGTTGTTGCTGCAACAGCGAGCTGCTGTAGCTCGCTGCTGCAGCTGAGTGCTGCTGTAGCTGCTGCGTGTTGCAGGAGCTACTCCTTGCAGCTGCAGGCTGCTACAGCGAGCTACGGGGGTGGGGGAATTTTTTTGCTGTCTCTTTTTTGTTTTATTTCTTCCTTTTTTTTTCTTCTTGTCAACAGCGGGCAGCAGCCCGCTGTCTGCTGCGAGCAGCGGGCTGCTGCTCGCCCAGCAGCAGCGAGCTGCTGCTCGTTGCTCGCTCGCTACGAGCAGCGGGCAGCAGCAGCCGCGGCTTGCAGCTGCTACTCACTGCTGCTGCTGCTACTGTTGCAGCTGTCGGCTGCTGCAGCTCGCTGCAGCAGCTACTGCACCCCGCTGCTGCTGCTACACGCTGCTGCGTGCTGCGGCTGCTGCCTGCTGCTACTGCGAGCTGCTACAGCCGGCTGCTGCTGCGGGCTGCTGCTGTTGCTGCATGCCGCTGCTGCTGCTGCACGCTACTGCTGCTGTTGCTGCGAGCTGCTGCTGCTGCGGGCTGCTGCTGCTGCTGTTGCGAGCTGCTACTGCTGTGGGCTGCTGCGAGCTGCTGCTTCTGCCTACTGCTGCTGGTGGTGCCAGTCACTGCACCTGGGTGACGTTGCCGCGTGCGTCGTCGCCCACAGACGTCAGACGCCGCCTGCCGCTCACCTCCTCGCGTCACGCGTGGGGGTCAGTGCTGCCGAAAAATTTTGGCAGCATTTCCCCTGGCCCAGTGGCCGTGGGAAAAACTATGACGTCGCCACCAGGAGGGTCAATGTTGTCGAAAAAAATCTGGCAGCATTTCCCCTGCACTGGCGCGTATGGGAGGTCCGTCGGCGTTGTCTGGCACCTATTCGCCAGTCTTCTGCTGCTGCTGCTACGCTCTGGCTCTGATACCAAGAAAGAAACTATGCAGCAGGTTGGGGCAGCAGCGTTGTTGATGCAGCGTGTGGGCTTCCACGCTCGTTGCTTAAGTGAGCTGCCCCCTCAGTCTGCTGCTCTGGAGTCTAAGTCTGGAAGCTCTGGGTTTTGTTACTCAGAAACGCGCGCGCCAGAGTTAGCGCCAGAAAGCAGCTGAAAACTGATAATGACTGATTAGGAATGAAGAATGAACAGCAATGGGGGACCCCTCCAAGTTCTAGCCCCCCCCCCCCCAGCTCTGTAGAGCTTGTTACTCAGTTCATCAGCCAATCAGAAAATAGCTCAGTTCAGGCTGGCAGGTTTTCTCGGTGAGGCCTGCCAGGCAGCCGACAGCCCAAAACCCGAGCGTCGTCCGTTTTGCCTGAAAACAGGACCATACCATAATACCAACGCTGCGAACGCAGCCGTGCGGTCAGAATCTGCTAGAAAAATAGTAGTGAGGAGTTATGGCAGCCTAAACCCAGATAGTGCCCACGATGGTTTATGCTGCCAAACAAGGCCACGCAACATGCAACTGGGACCCTAGGCAGTGCATGACGACGCAAGCATGACAGTGCGCGCCGGGCGCATGCAAACAGCGACTGCGGCGGCAGTGACTGCCGGCGGTGCGACCGCCGAGGAGGCCTGCCGATGGAGCTGAACACGTCGCCGGAGAGAGGAGGCTCCAGCGAACCGCGAGACGACCTCAGCGTGCGTCGGCTCCACCGGATGACACTCCATCGGCGTCGAGTCTCGCCGTCAGTCATCTACACGCCGATGTACACAAGCCGGGAGGACACAACAGAGCACAATGAGCACAAAAAAGCAACACGAGCCACGTTGTGGGCGAAACCCCACGGTCGAAGGTGAGCTCGCGCCTCACCCAATCGCGGGGGTGCTCGTCCCACTCGTTCCACTCAGTCTACCTTCGACTTTGGGCTTGGTCCACGCTCACCAATTTTCGGCACGGCAGGAAATGCGGGAAAATCTGTCCGCGGCAGACACTGCCACAAAGATAACTGTGGTTCCTGCCGTGGACAGTTTCCCTCGGTTTTGTGTACACGGTCCCCTCGTTCGCGCTATTTCTACATCTGTGGCAACGGTTACTGGCCGTTGTCAACCAACATGACGGGAATCGAACTCGGTCTCGCGGGTTCTCAACGGTCACGGGGGAACTCTACCGCTGCTGAATCGCATACGTTGTCGATAAGTGCCCCTCCACCATGCCATCGCCTATGCACTTAGCCATTTTGCGCCAACCACGACCCCGTTACTCACCCAAGCATGTCGTGAGCACTCACGAGCGACCATGGACGAGGAGGAAGTCATGACGAATGCGATCGTCACTTATGTGCTGTGGCTATGCCATCTTCTCCCCTCCATCCCACTCGGCTTCCTAGCAAAGATCACCCGGCATATTCTTCGACATGTGTGGCACTCTACCTATGCTCACTGGCTCTCTCACTGACCCGACATGGTTGTCCGAGCTCGAGCTTGGCCACCCACAGAGACTGCACAACATGATGCGTGTTTACGTGCACACGTGGCGGACTCTTTTGCATGATCTTTGCGCAGCGGGCAAGATACGGGGCACATGGAGAATGACCGTGGAGGAGAAGTTGCTTCTGTGGTATCAGTGCGTTGGGTTCTGCCTGAGCGCACGGGAGCTGAGCGAGCACTTTCAGAGGAGCCACACAACAGTTCTACACGTGCTCCGTGAGGTTGTGTGTGCACTTTGCCGTCAAGTGTCTTCGGCGATCACCATGCCGCATGAAGATTCTCCTCCACTAGAGATTTGGCAAGGTCGTCGTGGCTACTTGCCATGGTGCAGTCAGTGCGTGTGTGGAATCGACGGAATCCATGTTCTCGCAACTGTTCACAATTCGCAGCGTCTTGCATACTTTGAATGTCATCGTATGACATCCCAGAATGTTTTGGAAACATGTTACGTGACCTTGATGCTCACTTACGTGCACGTGGGGTGGGAAGGTTCAGTGCACGACCCCTGTATGTTTCGGGACGCATTACAAAGAGGCCTTTTCATTCTAAATGGAAAACTTCTCCTATTAGACGCGGGATTGCCCGAGGGTCGTGGCCTCATCACACCGTATTGCGGGCAGCGCTATCACCTACAAGAGTTCGGCCCGAACCAGGTGTGGCTACAGGTTTTGGTGGAGCTGTTTAATAGGTGGTATGCATCGGCGTGGAGTATAGTGGAGCGTGCATTCGGCCTACTCAAGGGTAGGTTCCACATTCTACGTGAATGCCCATGTATGAGATTAGATTCCAAAGCTAGATAAGCATGTCCTGCTAAGACATGTACAACATGTACCGCATTCATCCGTTTCAAAGCACAGCTGTAGTAGCAAGTAAAAATGGTGATGGGGGAGTCAACACCAATACATATGCACGGCCAAGCAGGGCAGACAATGCTTCCACGAGGACGACAAGCGACACGATTGGACATGCAATGTGGGCAGACTACACTACGTGGCATGAGGAGTCCTACGATGAGAAAACGGGGGAGGATAATGATTAGGTACCAAATACTCCGGTGCCCATCGTTTCGCCAGATTTAGCAGCGGTGTTCGTAGTCGAAATCGACATGACAGCGGTGCCCATGTTTTCGAATATCCGTCCGAAATGGAATTCGACTTCGCTCTCGAGGCCGGCGACTGCCGACCTCGAGAGCGAAATCGGCGACTTCTGACACCGGCCGAGCCAGAAGTCGGCGTGATGCGAGTTTTGGAACTCGCAACTGCGAACTCCAAAACTCGCGACAGGGTAACACGCATATCGCAACCCCCCCCCAATATCCGACAAACCCCCTAGTGACACTGGGGGGTTTGGGTTTTATTTTTTTACTTGCCCGGGCATCTGCCGGGCCCCGCGGTAGCGGGGCCCGGCAGATTCCTTTTCTTCTATCACACGTGCACCGCAACTCGCAAACCCCCCCAAACCTACGGCAAACCCCCTAGTTTAAATAGGGGGTTTGGCAGTGTCATCGCAAGCTCGCAGGGAGGGTTCGCCGCGGAACCCCTCCTGCGAGCTCGCGATGGCGGGCGAAGTTCGGCTCCGCCGTCGAAGTCGAAAACCATGTCGAATTCGGTGAATACATGAGAAATATGACAGTCGTGCCCATTTTCGCTCGAAGAAGGACAAATATGGGCATCGCTGTTATTTTGTTAAAAACCATGGACATCGCTGCTAAATCTGGCGAAACGATGGGTATATAACTACTCCGTCCTAATGATTAATACCTAACGGTTTTCATGCACTTCTATTATTCAGTGTTGCACCTCATTCCCGAANTCTTCTTACGAGCGAATGCATCACCTTTTGGCACACGTAAATGGATAATAAAGCGATAGAGAAACATTACATTTCTCATCACCAAACACAGGATTTGCAGTTGGCGGACCAACGCTCGCTGTCTGGGCTGCGACGCCGACCGTGGCCACTTCGGCTTCTGATTTCCAATGACGGTGGCACTTACGCGGGGTGCAAGAGACGTTGACGTTTGCGTCCGTGTTGCCCGCATTGGAACCAGAGGCATTGCTGCCATTGTCTCTTCCCGGGACCATTTTGGGCACGGAGGGTTCTCCACTCCGAGCACCGTGCGGGCGGTCTCCTTATGGAGGTCTCATTTAGTGAAAACATACGTAGAACAGTCCAAATCATTTTTGCTAGCTTCAGCAGGAACTCATGCTTCAGTTCAGGATGAACATACCCATCATCCTGAAGAATCAAAGCTGCCTAATCATATATCGACCTGTCCACCCGGCTGTGTAACCTGACATTGAGTTTGCGTTCTGTGCAATGCGTCCTTCCTTCTCCACTTGCTTCTCCACAAGTCCCCTCCTTTCTACCACTGCGAGCATGTCAACGTGTGAGAAATATTTTCGAAAATCATCACTATTGTCCAAGAGACTGACACTTGCACTAGCAAACACATTTTCACCCCTAGCCTTGTCTTCCTTGAAAACTTCTGTACCATGGAAGATGTTTGCCCTCGAGCTGGCTGATCACACAAGGATTCAAGTGCGTAGCTGCCTCCAGCGCTCTAACTCCAGCTCAAAGCCGGCACGTTGGCTGGTTGAGGGGTTTGCCAATGAGGCCAGATCCCCAATC
>SZWC01010748.1:45275-84995 GCA_023375785.1 Penium margaritaceum | reverse complement strand
CCTGGCCGGTGTGAGAGAGGGAGAGTGTGACAATTCCACATTTTTTCAGTTCGGAATAAATGCATCTTTTTGCAATGAAGGATCTAAGAAGAATTCTTGAGGCTTGGGAAGACCAAAGGGTGAGGGGGGAGTGGGGGGATGGGGGGTGTTGGGGGGGGGGGAGTTTTTGGCCACTGCCATCTGTACACTACAAAGTACTTCGTAGTAAGAGGAATTCCAGAATCCCTATTGTGCCCTCCTTTAGTACATCGGCTCTCTCAAATGTCATTACATTCTGTGGTCTTTATTGGAAGTGTACATGTGTCAGTCTCCTCATCCGTGGCGAGAGCACACGTGTCGTTGCTTGTCACGACCAAGCTGAGAAGATGTGTGGAAGCTTACTCATCCCCAAAAGACCCGGCTGAAGATTGCTCACATAGCAGCCTTCCGCAACAGCAAGCAGTGCAGATGCGAAGAATCATGCACTTTGCAAAGGGAGGCGTAATTGTGACATGAGTGAGCGACTGAGAAAACACAACCTACATGACAAGAATATGCTAGGAAATTTCATAGTCACATTGCCACCGACGCATTGTCCCTGTCTAGTCAGCTGAAGCATGTGCATGAAAAACCAAGGGTTTGGGCTATGGATATGTCCAAAATCTCTTAAGTTTGACTAACTGTAGCATGCTAACAGGTATGATGACAAACAAGCACACAACATGAAGACCTCCTGCAATGAAAAAGAAAACTAGGCAGCAGGTTCGGGCAGCAGCATTGTTGATGTAGCGTGCTGGCTTCCACGCTCGTTGCTTGAGTCTGCTACCTCCTCAGTCTGCTGCTCTAGAGACTAAGTCTGAAAGCTTTGTGTTTGTTACTCAGTGTTACGCGCGCCAGTGTTAGCGCCAGAAAGCAGCTGAAAACTGGAAGTGACTGATTAGGAGTGAAGAATGAGCAACAATGGGAGACCCCTCCAAGTTCTAGCTCCCCCCCACTAGTGTAGTTGTTACTCAGCTAACCAACCAATTAGAAAATAGTCATGGACCTATTTTTTGGCAGGCAGGGTCTTCTCGGTGAGCCTTGCCAGACGTCCGACGGCCCAAAACCCGGGCGTCGTCTGTTTTGCCTAAAAACTGGACCATACCATAACACTAACGTTGCAAACACAGTCGTGCGGTCAGAATCAGCTATAAAAATAGTAGCAAAGAGTTATGGCTGCCCGAACCCAGGCAATGCCTACGACGGTCCATGATGCCAAACCAGGGCTACAATACCGCGGTATTTGGTACCGCGGTACTTGAGCACCGCGGTACCAGATTACCACAGTATGAATACCGCGGTACCCTAGTTCTCTGGCAGCTCAATACCGATACCGGTACCGTCACGGCGTTCCGTACGGTATTGGTAAAGTACCGCGGTATTTCGGGAGTACCGCGGTACACGGTATACCTTTGTTTGAAGGTCGCGTTCTCCCACGGTACAGAATGAGTACCGTGGTACTCAATGGAGAAGTACGAAATCTAATCGTTAAGATCCATACGAGTTTGTGAGAGTATTGCATTTCTTCACATGGGAAAAAAAATCGGCGCCTGAGAGAACGTTTATTTCTTGCAAATGCTAAACTTTGACAAAAATTGTAGACACAAAACAGTCAACATGTTGGGCAAAAAAAACCCTACCCTGGAGAAGATAGAGGTGAGAGAAACAATATCACACTGATAAATGCTAAAACCATGTCCGAACGCAATATGCTTAAAATCTGAAATTGCTTCTCGCACCAGCATCCCATGAACCGCACCTTTGGCCTCCGACTTCAACTCCTCGTCGCGATGTCGACTAGCTTATGAGGAAATATGCTTGGATATTCTGAAAGAAATACCGTTGAGTTGAGGATCTCGACCTGTCATGGCAATCTCCTTCCTTAAAGGGGCACAATAGTTCAATGATCTCAGTAAAATGTACATTTAAAAAATGGAAGTATTCCACTCGATGTGCGTGACCTTGTCGAAGTTCGTCCACTTGCAAAACATGATGCTCCATTGCCCAACCTATAACGCGGTATCGGTAAACGTGCATTTGAATGTTTNATGCTTGGATATTCTGAAAGAAATACCGTTGAGTTGAGGATCTCGACCTGTCATGGCAATCTCCTTCCTTAAAGGGGCACAATAGTTCAATGATCTCAGTAAAATGTACATTTAAAAAATGGAAGTATTCCACTCGATGTGCGTGACCTTGTCGAAGTTCGTCCACTTGCAAAACATGATGCTCCATTGCCCAACCTATAACGCGGTATCGGTAAACGTGCATTTGAATGTTTGTTTGCAAGTTGGTACCGCGGTACAATACCGCGGTAAGATAGAAGGGTACCTTGATAGGTTAGTACCGATACCGTAAAAAAAATACTGTACCGCGATACTGGCGATACCGCGGTACAAAATCGCGGTATACCGTGGTACCGGTAATACCGCTATCAGCCCTGTGCCAAACAGTGCCACACAACAAGAGACATGGACCCTAGGCAGAGAATGATGCCGCAGACGCAATGGCACAGTCAGAAGTAGCAATGGGTTCATGCAGATAGCATCTGTGATGGCAGTGACCGCCGGCGACCCGACCGTCGAGGAGGCTTGCCGATGGAGCTGAGCACGTCGCCGGAGGGAGGAGGCTCCAGCAAAGTGCGAGTAGGCCTCAGCGAGCGTCGGCTCCACCGGACGACACTCCAGCAGCGTCGAGTCTCGCCGTCAGTCATCTGCACGCTGATGTACACAAGCCGGGAGGACATAGCAGAGCACAATGAGAGATGCACAAAAACTAACACTCCCCTATGACTCACAGGCGTAGTGCACATGTGCGGTCTGAGACACAATCAACAACCAAACTCCCCGGGGCACACAGAGACGCAGGCAGGGACAAAGAGAGCCACTCACGGAGGCAGGCCAATCGAACTCACAGCCTTTTTGAATGAGTCGCGCTTCAGTGTCTTGGTCAAGAAGTCAGCTAGTTGCCATGCTGTCTCAACCGACACAATGCTGATGCTGCCGTCATGCAACAACGAACGCACACAGTGATACTCAACTTTGATGTCCTTTGTGCGTGTGTGATGCATGCCGTCATCGGCGGCGATGGCCATGGGACTCTCATTGTCATAATGCAACGGGATGGATGCGACGAACTGACGCAACTCGGACTACCGACGACGCAACCACACACTCTCACACGTGCCTGAGCCGAGGGCCACGTACTCAGCTTCAGCAGTGCCGCGTGCAATGCACCCCCGCTTGCCACTACGCCAGGACACAGCTATGCCGCCGACCAGGAAGATCTAGCATGTGCGACTCTTACCGTCTGGATGCCGGCCCAGTCACTGTCGGTGTAGCCCACCGCGACGACAGACGGCTGGCGGCGGAACATGAGACCTCACCGAGGAGTCGAGACGACGTAGCGTAGTACTCAGATCGCGACCTCGAAGTGGAGGTGACGCGGCTCATGAGAGAACTCAGCCAGGAGGTTGACGGAGAATGCGATGTCTAGGCACGTCGTCGTCGCCAGGAACATTAGTGACCCGATGACTCGCAGATACGTGGTCACATCAATTGGCTCCCCCACAACGGCTGGGTCTAGACTCTTCAGCTTCACCTGGCCATCAAGAGACATGGGTGAAGATGCGCTAGGCACAAGGGGCAGGTCCTCGGCAAAGCTAGTGGACAGGGTTTGCACATAGGCAGCCTCGTGGACGTGCATGATTCCCTGGTAGTGATGATGCTCGAGCTCCATGCCCAGGAAGACTCGGGCAGACCCGAGATCCTTCATCTGGTAGGTGGTGTGCAGCACGTCCTTGACACGCTGGACGGTAGCCGTGTCAGGCGACATAATGAGGATATCGTCGACGTTGACGAGGATAGCGACGAGGGTCTGGCCTCGCGGACTGACGAACAGTGCGGGTTCAACGGTGCTACGCTGAAGCCCACCGCGGGGGAGCATGCTGCTGATCTCCTGGTTCCAACACCAAGGCGATTGCTTCAGGCCGTAGAGGGCCTTCCGCAGTCGCCAGACTCTCCTAGTGCTGTCGACGAAGCCTGGAGGCTGCACCATGTAGAGCTCCTCACCCTCTAGTGAACCATGGAGGAAGGCGTTGCTCACGTCCATCTGATGCAGCTCCCACCCATGCTAGGAAACCAGACTGAAAAGTGCTCGGCTCGTGGAGAATCGGCCAACTGGAGCAAAGATCTGGTCGTAATCGACCCCGGGGACATGAGCAAACCCCTTGGCTATGAGGCGGGCCTTGTACTTGTCCAGGGATCCGTCGAGTTTCCATTTGCGCCGAAAGACCCACTTGGCACTAATGGCCTTCCGACTTGGAGGGAGGTCCATGAGGTCATACACGTGGTGCTGTCAGATAGCAACGAGCTCGTCAGCGCAGGCAACATCCGAGTGTGTGGCCTCAGGAGAGGCTCGAGCCTCACGTAGGGTGGTTGGGTCCTTCGGGGGTGCTATGGAGCGGACTGAGAGAGCATGTGCGTCTCGAGCTCCAGGTGGGATGCGTGCGAGTGCAGCCATGACAGCATGTCGATGCTCGTGATGGAGCATCGCGTAGCCCACTGCAGAGCCAGGGTGAAGGACTGCAATGACAGTCAAAGTGGTCAGGCCGAGAGCCTTCGTGCCAGGGTGTCCACTCACGACCGCAGGAGTGGAAGAGACACGTAGAGCAACAGGGGGCCAAGACGCCACAAGACGAGGTGCTGCGGTCTGCACGCTGACCGATGGTCTGGATCGGAGGCTGCCGCTTGGGCCACACGTGTAGCGTGGTAGGGCAGGAGATGGGCCTGACGAGCCTGACAGGTCGGCGGAGGCAGATGGGGCCGCTGGCCTGGAGGGACCAGTGGACGCGACAGGGGCCGCCGGCCCGGAGGCGCCAACGGACGTGACTGCGGCGGCTAGCCCGGAGGGGCCAGCGGACGTGACTAGGGCCGCTGGCCCGAAGGGGCCAGCGGGCATGACTGTGGTGGCTTCCTCCGTAGCACTAGTGGATGTGACTGGGGTGGCTGGCACGGAGGGACCACTGGACACGACTGGGACCGCCGGCCCGGAGAGGTTGGCCGGCGCGTCTGGGGTTGATGGCCTGGAGGGGTCAGTGGGCGAATCTGGGACCGTCAGCCAGGAGGTGCCAGCGGGCACATCTGGGACCGTCGGCCCGGAGGGGCCAGCGGGCGCATCTAAGACTGTCGCCCCGGAGGGGCTAGTGGGCGCATCTGGGACCGTCGGCCCGGAGGGGCCAGCGGGCGTGACAGGGGCTGCTGGCTCAAAGGGATTGACGTACCACCCTGAAGCGGCAGGACGAAGGACGGACTCACCATTCCCCCACGCGACGGGAGGGACACCGACGAGCCGGAGCGAACAAGGTCGTGCGGAAACAGCTCCTCAAAGAAGAGGGCATCGCGGGAGTCGACGATGCGGTATCGGGAGGGATCCCACAAGCGCCAAGCCTTGGACTGACGAGAGACACCGAGAAAGGTGCAAGGACGCCTGCGAGGGGCAAGCTTCTCGCCCTGCTCCGGGGCGGGCAGCCACACACTGGCCACGCAACCCCACACGCGAGCAGGGCGGAGGTCGGCTTGCTGACCGCACCAGTGATTGTAGGGCGTGGACGGGCGGGGAAGGGGTCCGTGAGGAATCCGGTTCCAGACCCATGTCATGTACGCCATGGCTTCAAAGCAGAAGCCATCTAAGAGGCCAGAATCAACCTGCATGGTGCGGACGGCATCGGCCATGGTACGGTTCCACCGTTCAGAGACGCCGTATTGGGCGGGCGTGTAGTGCGCAGACGTCTCGTGGTGGATACCGCGCGAGGCAAGAAAGGTCGTGGTCTCGCCCATGTATTCACCGCCACAATCGGAGCGAAAGCGACAAAGAGGTCGACCACACTCGCGATCTGCAAGGACAAGCCAGTCCTGAATGGCACGTGCAACATCGCTCTTCTGCCAAAGATAGAAGACCCAGCGGTCACGAGAGTAGTCGTCAGTGAGGGTGAGGACATAACGGCCATGCTCTCCAACGGACGCGGTAGGGAGAGGACCCATGACCTCGGAATGGACCAGGTCGAGAGGGGCGGATGCACGAGAGGAGGACAAAGGGTATGTGGACCGGTGCATCATGCCCTGAGTGTAATCAATGCACTCCGTGGGGCACGGTAAGGGGAAAGTCTCAAGGTCAAGGCCCTTGGCCGGCTGGGTGAGGAGCATGCTGTCGACGGCAACAGAGTGGACGTGGTAAAGGTGGGGGTGCAAGAGACGGGTGTGCTGCGGAGAAAGGGTGCAGGTGACAAGCACATGGCCTGCGGTGGCCGAAGAGGAGATGACAGAGGGAGAGGAAGACAGATGAGGCACATGCCACAGCTTGCCACTGGCGGTGGCGTGGAGAATGACAAGCCCAGAAGGATGCAACGACATGTTACCAACACTACGCGGTTGCACGATGTCCATGCTCATGCGGTCAAGGGCAGTAACAGACAGGAGGCTGAGCTCAAGAACGAGGATGAAAAGAACATCGGTCAGGAAGACATCACCGGTAGGACCACGGAAACAAACGACACCAATGCCACGAACAGGTAACACCTGGTCAGAGCCCGTCTGGACACCGGAGACATCGCCAACAGAACCAAGCATACCAAAGGTATCGCGAGAGGCTGTCATGTGATGCGTGGCGTCGATGATCCGGGTCTCCGCTGGGTCCTGGACCGGAGTCGCCAGATTTTTAACAGTCACATGGCAGCAAGTAAGAGATGCAGACGCGGTGGAAGGGGGTGCGAACCGAGATTGTAAATAATCAAGCCATGCGACGTCGTCACGGAAGGGAACAGGGGAGACCACGGGAGACGGCAAGGCAAACGAGGAGGCAGGGCACGACCGCAACTCAGTCTCAGTCATGCAGGGCGAGGGTGTCGAGCAGGAGGTGACGCAACTTGCACTTCCCCGGGGGGAGGGCGAGGTAGGCCGAGCTGGAGTGCAATGAACTCCTCCAACTGTTGCTCATGCGTGGACGGCCCGGGATTGTAGACAGAGTGCAAAGTGATGGCGCTGGAGCCCGGATAGACGGAAGACTGCGCCGGTGAAGGGAACGGCGGCGTCGACGGCTGCGGATGTTGGTGCTGAGGAGGTGGCGTCTGTGGGATCGGGGTCGAGGTTGAAGGAGTGGAGCTGCAAGGCGGGGTCAAGGCGTCGGAGTCGGCGACAGTGACGGTGGCGGAGGCTTGACGACGCTCCCGCTAGTGACGCATGGTGGCGATGACGTGAGCCTCGTCCGTCGGTAGTGAGCACGTGTACCACCCATGTCCTAGTTGGCAACAGTTGTGGTAGACCTAGCCATTTCCACTAGACCCAGTTGACTGCTACTTCGGCTATTGCTGTTGACCCTTGTCCTTCTTGCCCCAACGCTTCTTCTTTCCCGGCAAAGAGGAGCTAGTGGAAGTCGCTACTGCGGGTGAGGCGATGGCCACGGCGGCGAAGACAAGTGAGGTGAGGGCCTCTATGCGCTAGAGGCGGGACTCCAGATGAGCTTCCTCCATCCTGAGGAAGAGCTCGTATGCCCAGGGCATGAGGGTGCCCTGGGCCGCCATGGTGGAGAGGACCTCCTGGGAGTAGTGGATGAAGACGTCCGCGTAAGCACCGGTGGCATCGCGCTTGATGGTGAGGAGTGCGGCGAGAGGGGATGGAGTAGAGGTGCCGAGGCGACGGAGGATGTCCTTAGCCCGCTGCCTGTAGGCGGTGACTGTCTCGGTCTCCTCCATGTGCAGGGAGTTGAACTCCCGCAGCAGGCGGCTGGTCTCAACCTCGCTGGATAGACGATGGGGACGAGTGAGAACATGCCACACGGCAACAGGGTGTTGTGTCTCACAGAGGTGAAGTCGCCAAGGAAGGGCTCTAGGGCTAGGCGGGACGCCGGAGGAGCGACGGGGACGAGAGCACGTGCGGTGTGACCAGCATCATACAGCTGGTCGGCCTGGGTGGAGTCGTATGGAAGGGTGTATTACACCCACAAGCCCTCACCTTGCGCCCGGATGCGAAAGCTGAGCTCCCAGCTCCGGAACTCCTCGCTTGCCTGGAGCGGCGGGAGCAGCGGGAGCGGCGTCTCAAAGTCCTTGGGCCTGCAGCCGGCGCCCAGAGTGGGACCAAGGACTGAGGTCATAGTTTTCTGCTGGCGCTGCGTTTGTAGCTGCGCAAGGTAATGCGTAGCAGCACACACAGCAGGGCTTGCGTGCCCCAGGAGAGATGAAAGGCGGTGGGCCACTGGTGCGAGTCTGAGAGGCCGACGGCTACAGTGCTCCAAGCTGTTCTGTCAGCACGGCAAGCTGTTGTTGAATGGCGGTTAGGGGGTCAGAGGCATTGGCGACGAAGCTTGTGGATTGCTGCTGCTGCTGCCGCTGCTGCTGCTGCTACTCTTGCAGCTACTACAAGAAAAGGGGGAGGGGTACCCCCCTTGGGGGTCCCCCCAACAGAGGAGGACCCCTCCCTAGTGGGGCTATTAGCCATGGTATTAGTGCCCCTTTCTCTTGTTTTTTGTGTGTGTTGATGACATGAGTAGTAACGTTAGCATTGATGTCAGCAGAAGGCTACTGACGCCAGCAGCGGTCGTTGCTGAAGCCGCTATTGTGCGGTTGCAGACACTGCTATTGTTGCTGCTACTGCTACCACTGTTGCTGCTGCTGATCTGCTGTGGCAGCAGCTGCTGCAGTTGTTGCTGGGGCTGCTGCTGCGATTGTTCGTGTAGCTGCGGCGGCTGTAGCTGTTGCAGATGCTGTAGATGCTGCTGCTGCTGCTATTGCTGCTGCTCCTGCTACTGCGGCTACTTTTGCTAAGCTACTGCGTGCTGCTGTGGCTCCTGCGGCTGCTGTAGTGGGTGCTGTAGAAGCAATGTTGTTGGCGGGTTGGGGGTTTTTTCTTTCTCCTTTGGTTATTTTTTTCTTTTGCTTGTCATAGCGAGCTCACTGCTCGCTGTGAGCACCAAGCCGTAAGCAGAGAGCTCGCTGCTCGCTGTTGCTTGCTTGCTGCTTGCTGCGAGCAATGAGCTTGCTGCAAGCAGTGGGCTACGGGCAGCTGTAGCAGCTGCTACTATTGGTGCTACTATTGCTGTTGTTGCTGCTGCTGCTCACTGCTGCCGCTGCTCGCTACTACTGCTGCTCACTGTAGCTGCTTCTGCTGCTGCTCCTTGCTGCTGGCTGCTGCTGCAAGTTGCTACGGCTGCAAGCTGCTGCCAGCTGCAGCTGCTGCTAGCTGCTGTTGCGGACCACTGCTGCCCGCTGCTGCTGTAACTGCTTGCTGCTGCTGCAACTGCTTGCTGCTGCTGCAAGTTGCTGCTACTGCTGTGGGCTGCTGCGACCAGCCACTCCACCTAGAGGACGTCGCCATGTGCGTCGTCGCTAGCAACCGCCTGAAGTGGCCTGCCGCTCACCTCCTCGCGTCCAGCGTGGGGGTCAATGCTGCCGGAAACAATGCGGCAGCATTTCCCCTAGCTCAGTGGCCGTGGGAAAAACTCTGACGCCGCCACCAGGCAGGTCAATGCTGTCAGAAAAAATCCGGCAGCATTTCCCCTGCAGTGGCACGAATGGGGGTTCCGACATCGTTGTCAAGCACCTGTACGCCAGTCGTCTGCTGCTGCTGCTGCTACGCTCGGGCTCTGATACCAAAATGGAAAACTAGGCAGCAGGTTGGGGCAGCAACGTTGTTGATGCAGCGTGCTGGCTTCCATGCTCGTTGCCTAAGTCTACTGCCCCCTTAGTCCTCTGTTCTTGAGACTAAGTCTGGAAGCTCTGGGTTTGTTTCTCAGAAATGTGCGCGCCAGTGTTAGCGCTAGAAAGTAGCTGAAAACTGGAAGCAACTGATTAGGAGTGAAGAATGAGCAACAATGGGAGACCCCTCCAAGTTCTAGCTCCCCCCCACTAGTGTAGAAGTTGTTACTCAGCTAACCAGCCAATCAGAAAAGACTCATGGACCTTTTATCTGGCAGGCAGGGTCTTCTCGGTGAGCCTTGCCAGACGTCCGACAGTCCAAAACCCGGGCGTAGTCCGTTTCGCCTGAAAACTGGACCATACCATAATACCGACGGTGCAAACGCAGTCGTGCGGTCAGAATCAGCTGGAGAAGTAGCAGCAAAGATTTATGGCTACCCAAACCCAGGCAGTGCCTACAACGGTCCATGATGCCAAACACTGCCATATAGCAAGAGACATGGACCTTAGGCAGAGCATGATGCTATAGACGTAATGGCACAGTCAGAAACAGCAATGGGTTCATGCAGAGAGCATCTGTGGTGGCAGTGACCACCGGCGACCCGACCGCGGAGGAGGTCTGCCAATGGAGCTGAGCATGTTGTCGGAGGGAGAAGGCTCCAGCAAAGTGTGAGTAGGCCTCAGTGAGCGTCGGCTCCACCGGATGACAGTCCAGCAACATCGAGTCTCACCGTCAGTCATCTGCACGCTGATGTACACAAGCCGGGAGGACACAATAGAGCACAATGAGAGATGCGCAAAAACCAACACAATGCACACCATGTGACGGACAGGGTTGTGCCAGGGTTAGCTGTGTGAGGACAAACTGGCATGTGTTAACCCTGGCACAACCCTGCTAATGAGGGCAACAACTAATGGGTGTAAAATGCAATGCATGCAAATCAGGCACAAAAACTAGTCCACCGAGAAAATCCTTTTTCTCTAGAAAAACTACAGAAGGCCCTTAACAAGCACCTCGGGCGCAGTGGCGGCTCTGTGGCAGGTGCTAATGGGTGGGCCACCACTGGACGGGCTGAAGAGCAAGTCCACCAAAAAAAACTCTAGCCATTGCAGAAAGACTGCAGAGTACCGTAGCAAGCAATTGAGACGTCGTAGTACATGTCCGAGAGCTGGTTGTGGCTCTTAGAAGCAGTGTAGTCGGCGCCCAAGTTCGGGCAGCCGTACCTCCTTGTAGCTATTTTTGTTGCTGATTATGACTGCAAGACCGCATTTGCAACGTGGTTCTTTTGGTCTCCAATTTTTAGGGAAAACGAACAACGCCCGGGTTCTAGGCTATCTAGTGTCTGGCAGGTCTCACCTAGGAAACTTCTGCTAGACAAAATAATGCTAGGATTTTCTTGGCTGTTTTTCTTCCTGAGTAACAAGCCTCACAGAGCTTATGTGAGGCTAGAACTGAGAGGGATCTCAATCAGTTGCTCGTTGTTGATTCCTAATAAGTCACTGCGTCATTGCAGCTCCTTTCTGGCTCTAACTCTGGCGCGCGAAATGGAAACTAAACTAGAGCACAGGTTGGGGTAGTGGCGGTGTTGATGCAGCGTTCGGGTTTCCACACAAGTTGCTTCATCAGCTGCCCGCTCGATCTGCTGCTCTAGAGTCTAAGTCTGAGTGCTCTGGATTTGTTACTCAGAAACGCGCGCGCCAGTCTTAAAGTCAGAAAGCAGTTGAAAACTGGAAGAAACTGATTAGGAGTGAAGAATGAACAACAAAGGGAGACCCTGTTGGTTTGTGCGGCTTCCACCCATCACGACTGACGCCGATGCATTGTCTATAGACCCACGTTGGCGGTATATGGTAGAGGAGGGCGTGACGACACGACGGGCCTCCGGATTGTACCGAGACTTCTCCAAAACCTACGACAGCGCCGGCGAGACACAGTCGATGCGTTCTGGCAGCCCTGTGGGCTTGTCGGGAGCTAGCAGAGTTTTCTTGGTGGGTTGAGACCCGCGCACCCGGTGGACTGTACCTGTGCGACAAGGAGACCCGGTGGCTATACTAGCGCTTCCAATGTTTGGAAAGCCGTGTGTGATGTCAAGACATTGATTTTGAGATTTTCTTGCACTGCTCCTATCTTCTCGGTGGTCGAGACCCGGGCACACGGAGAGCTGTTCCGGTGCCTCGAGGAGACCACCATTAATGTTATCGTGGCGTACGCAATGTGTTCTCCCCGCTGACTCGTTTGGGCTCAGCGGGGGTGACGGGGCCCGGTGCGACTAGCTGCAGGCGCTCCTCCTTAAGCGAGCTAGGGGCTCATTTGTACTCTCTCCTTGTTTGTTTTTGCATGGGCCTGCATGCCCTAAATATCTTCCAATTGGGTATCAGAGCACAGGGGGGCGTGTGAAAAGTAGAAGTAGCAGCAGTGGGCAGAACGCAAAGAGAACACGCCACGTGGCACCACACCGGCAGCAGCGTGAGGGAGTGCGAAACGACTACACGTGAATGCCACAGGGGCGGTGAGCCACGCACAGCAGCATTAACTATTGTGGCGACAACAACAGTAGCAACAGCAGACGTGGCAGCCGCGATAGCTGCAGTTTCATGCAGCAGGAGCAGTGGCAGTAGAGCTGCCGCTCAAAGCAACAACAACAGTGGTAGTAGCAGCAGTAGCAACGACCAACACTAGCATTCATAGTAGCTGGATAGGCGGCAGCACCAGCAGTCGCAGCAACCGCTTTGCCGCGCGACAGCAGCAACAACAGCAGCTAGAGCAGCGCATCAGCCGCTGTAGCAGTGGCATCAGCAGTAGCAACACATAACAGCAGCAGCAGCAGCTTTCATAATAGCAATAGCAGTATCGGGCAGAATTGGAAGGACTACGTAGTGCGGCGACTGCGACAACGCTTGTTGTTTTGCCTTCTTAGCTGACAGCGGATTGTGTGTCGGTGGCAATCTCCGCTTCGAGATGCGTCCTAGACTGGCGTCTTCCTGGGGCCCATGGATTGGTGCGCGCACTTCGCTCCATATGATCGACGGCGGATTCGATTCTTTCCATCTCCGAGGGCTGGGTCGTCTACCGCTTGGAGCAGCAGTCACACCTGCAGCCGCCACCCCTTCTCTTCTTGGAGCAGTGTTCGCTCTATTATTGGCAGCAACATTAGTAGCCATAGTTAGTCAGACTCTAGTCTCCGGGCGTGCTGTGGTAGTGCAGCTCATCCCGTCTGGTCACGTCTGCTGACCCAGAAAGCGTGACTTCTATGAGTGACAGCACCTACTGGTCTCATCCTCTCCCGTGGCTTGGTGTTTACCACGGGGAGTAGGTGCTCTCGGTACCTATCCATCGTCGAGCGCACGAGATGAGTGCGCGGACATCTGAGCAGGCGCCCTACTTGTTTGCCTATTATTACTGTGGTGATGGACGTCATGGTTGGCGTCGATGCCGGACGCGTCCTCGCAGCTGGCATGCTGGCTCTTGCACTTGTGCAACGGAGCATAAGAGCACTGACTGGTGAAATTAAAGGCAGCTGACGTGTGGACCAGGTGTCCACAGGGGACAAGGGCAATTCCTGCGCAAAGTCAATCAGGAGAGAGGAGACAAGAGCCCACACCACAGGAGGAGAAAAAGTGACAAAAGAGAAGATTTCATCTAAGTGGAGTGTTAAGGATTGCAGTGTGAAATCCATCAAATGGGGAGAAACATATGAGATAGAAACGGGTGGCAGAAACAAGTGGATTTGGGTGAAAGAAGATGTAAGGAAATTCTGCGGCAAGGCATCTGGATCATGGATATGCGGTAAGGAGGGAAAACGTGCAAAATGAGTAGAGTTGAGAAAAGTGCGGACCAACACTGCAACTTCTGGAAGAACGTGGCGAGCTGCACAAGGTCAGAAGATGATACAACAGAAGTGCAGATGGGGTAGAGGGATAGTAGAGGGTGAGGGATTGGGGTAGTAGGATGATGTGGAAAAGGGGAAGATATCCCATTTGCATCATATGTGTGTGGAAGGGACAAGACCCAGGGTGCTGCATGGCCATGTAGAGTCCTCATAGTATTTTTGGGTACTTTAGAAATTAGTCATGCAGTTCATGTAAATTTTTCTTCAATCAAGTCTCAAATCTCAGACTCTCACTTGCCGTCTTGCAATCTTGCTCGCAATCCACAGTTCAGTTGCTGCTCAGTTGATTCACACGACTTCACATGTGCCTGTGTGCGGGCTTGGACTGGCCAAGGTGGGATTTGAGGGGTCGCTCGGTGTGGTCCCTGGGCTGAGAAGCGGCCTGGCAGAGCTCCACCCTGTAAAAGTCAAGTGGCTAACACAAGAGCAAGGTCGGAGAGGCACGGAAACATTGGGTATGTACATGTAAGTGTGGATCCCTGTTAAGTTTCCCTTTCCATTGGAGCCGAGTGTGAAGACAACCCTGAAGGTCCTGTGTGGTTAAACGCTAGGAGTAGGGAAGTAGGAGATCTGGTAGTATCCGTGGAATGTACACGTAGAAAGGAATCCTCTGCCGCATGAAGTGCGATTGATAGTCAGTGTCGCTGGTCTGACAGCACTATTCAGAAGAGGATGAAGGCATCTTATACACTAAACAGCAGAAGCATCAGGAGAGGAGCCATAGCAGGACCAGAGATCCTATGTATCCAAATAGCAGAAGATTTAAAGGGTCGGCACCGCGGATCCCATGGAGATAACAAAGAAGAGGTCAAGGTTAGGTGAGTTTGAAGGGATGTGCAAGAATATCATTCCAACCAGGGAGGAAATTTGGCATGAAGTAGAAAGAAACAAGTAGCAGCAAATCAGGGAGTGCGGCAAAAATTGGGGAACAATGCTGGTACACATTGGCTTGGAACTCGTGTGCGTCTTTGTCAGGGAACTTGACCATATCGAATCCCTCCCAGAACCGCAGCCACTCCTTTCCTTTGTGATTCCCAGTGTGCTTTCAAGCTGCTGCTGCAAAATTTGGAAGCACTGGGACCTGTGGTAAGCTCAGCTGCATCCGCTGATCAGGTGCACCACCTGCCTTACCAGATTGACATGTCTTTGCCAGAATTTCAGACGCAAAAGATCCCGAGTTTGGATCCATAGTTATTTGGCATCCTATTTTGTCTCGCATTGCGCCATTGGTCTAGCTGTTCCAGTCAACCCCTGTCCACAAGATCTCTCCCCTCTTGTCTATGGTGATGTTTCTGTGCCATACTTCAACTGGCACGGTGTATATGAGTAGAGAAAGGCATTCCTAGCCAATGTAAAGGCTGACTGTGCAATCCCACAAATTGAAGAGCAAGGAATTGCCCATCCTCACAGCACCAGTAACGATGGTGCTTTTTTTTTTCCTTTTGCCCTTTTTTTGGTGCAACTTCGAAGGTGTACCTGCACTCACCTGGTACTCCTTAGCCTCCACCTTAGCTTCAGCCTCGTCCGAGCATGCGTCCTCCATAGCATACGGATCTGCCAGCGTTGGTAGATCCTCTAGTTGGAAATCTGGCGACTTTATTCGCCAAGATCCATGGCTTGCGGAAGATGGTGCAACGGCTTTGTGATCTCCTCGTCACCGAGCGTGCTTCTGCCACTAGTTCGTCGACGGCCTCTTCCATCACATCTCTCCATCCTCTCCTCCTTCCTCATCCGATGGTGAACCTTCAGCTCCACCTGCCAGCCAGTCCCAGGCTGCCACCATCCTTTCGATCCTCCACTTTGATGCGACCACGACGCCACCTCGCGATGACATGTCTTCATGCAGTCGTTCCAGTCGAGTGACCCCGCGACGTCGGCGTTAGCGCTCCGCACGCCGTGCTCGTACCGGTTTTGATACATCCTCCACCTCTTCGGCTTCCGTTGCTGTTCCTGTCGAGGGGGAGTGTGGTCACCGCACATTGCCTGTTGTAACCGTAGCGACAGGATTCGCACTCACGCCAGGCCGTGGCGCCCGAGCGTCCGCTCAGGCAGACTCACATGATACAGTGACAACACATGGCGTGGAGTCTGATCCCGACATGGCATTCATGGTGGAGACTTGCCTGTCATCGTCCGGGCTGGATCCATATCTTCCACAGCAGCAGGTGACATCAGGAGGAGCGCAGGCAGGGCGTCCCTGGACGGTGCCACTCGTGGCTCCGACCGGTGGAGGCCCAAGGGTGGCACATGAGTCCCGTAAGGATCGGGATGCATCTAATAGAATTTCGCGGGAGAGTGTGCAGCAGACTCACACCAGTCCGACGGATGTTGGAGTACTTGGGACGTTCATGTCATCAAGGTCGACATCTACGCTGGGGCAGCACCTGGACGTTTTACAATAGCAGGTTGCATGAGGAGGAGTGCAGGTCCTGCGTGCCTTGGTAGAGCCACTTGCGATTCAGATCACTAGCGACCTGGCGGTGGCACAGGAGTATTGTGCAGATCGAGATGTCCCATACGGATTGCCGGGGGTGTTGGCGGATGTGACTCACACCAGCGCGACAGCGGTCGCAGTGAATGAGCAAAGTCGGCCAGCTGGTCTTTAAGAGGTTGAGGCTTTCTTGAGAGCAACAGTTCTGAGAGATGTCGCTGGGACATATGCTACAGCAGACACATCAGGCTCCACTGTCTCATCTGCGCTACCTAAGGACCAGCTTCAGCGTGATGGTCCTCACTCCATTATTGACCACGTGGCAGTGACCAGCCTTCCCGGCGAGATGATGCGTGAGTGCCACCTGCGCTTGCTGGTTGCTTTGATGGGCATTGTTGAGATGGAATCCTGCACACCTGTGTCCACAATGACGGCAGTTGAGGACAGTGGAGAAGATCCCTACACGCAGATAGAGTCACCTCGTCATCAGGAACTGAGTTCTCCCCCTTCATGTTCACCTTCTGGTGACCCTGCTGATCACATCGACGTTGAGAGTGGCAGTACCTGCACGGACGAAATTTCCACATGCTCTACGGAATATGAAGACTCCTCCTTCTCCTTCTCTCTCGACCGCTCACTCCTCGTATGACAAACACGAGCTGTGGTGTGGATGCGCTAGCTGTAGCTGCATCCAATGTTATAGCATCTCAGTACATTGCGAGTTTGGTTGACCCCCAGGAGGATGCAGCATCACCGGCTCCATCGTCTTTAGCAGCAGAGATGCAGATAGATCTGTACTTGCGAGTTCTACAGTCTGCATGTGTAGAATCCAGTGAGGCAGAGTTTATGCTACGTGAGGCAGACGTGGGCCAGCTCTACATGTCAGAGGCAGTTTACGCTGATTTGTAAGAGCGTGTAGTGATGTTGCAGGGGGTGATGATGGCAATGCGTGAGCGATTCTCAGAGGAGGGGAGCACCACTACTATCGGCACGAGCCTTCTGCCACCAGCATCTTGCACACCCATACTCGGGGAGGATCTTGTGGCAGCTCTGAGTATGACATTTGACAAAGACACTATCATAGGACAGCTGACAAACCTTCAGTTTCCTCCATCGTCGCTCCTGTCAACTCCATCATCCCTCCTCCTTGTGCGGCTACCATCACGCACTTTCATCCACCCGACTCTGCTGCTCCATCGTCACCGTCGTCCATGAGTGGTGATCCGGTTCGTTGCTCCAGCCCTCTTCTTCTATCCGTATAATTATGTGCTTCAGGGTGCTCTATCCCCCCTCGGAGGCCAGCTTGGCCACTTCATCCACGCTCGCATGCTGCTCGCCCATTCCCTTTCCTTCGGCGTACACAGATGCATCGCGGTAGAACGGACAGAGGAGATACTGTGAGTTGGGACCCTTGGCAGTCACGTGAGGACTGGTACACTGCCGGTGATGGGGTTGCGACGTGAGGAGTCGTAGCCAGAGACACCACTTTGTCTTTGAGGGTGGGAGCCGAATCGTACATGACAGGGGGAGCTATCTCTATATTATGTAGAGACCACATCATTCATCGCCCAGCATCTGTTCAGTTACGGCATCAGCATCTCCATCGAGGACATCGCCACCAGGTTCATCTGCCCAGGGGGAGTGTTGTGTGGACCTCGACTTGACGCGATGTTATGGGAGATGCATGGCAAGGGGTCCATTCTCTTCTATGAGCATACTACAGCTGCACTCTATTGGTCGAGACCCAGACACTTGGTCGGTTGCACCAGTGTCACGAGGAGACCATGGGGTCGTGTGTCTTGGTGTGTGGCCATACTACGTGTGGCATGTGAATGCCAGCTGGTTTGTTCATAGTGGTCGAGACCCGGAAACATGGTGAGGTACACCCGTATTACAAGGAGACCCTCTATGATCCTCTGTGTTGATTGATGATGCTATTGTGGTCGACACATAGACACCTGTTTGATTGCTCGTAGTGGTCGAGACCCGAACACTGGTACCGCCAATGTCATGAGGAGACCATTTTGTCGTCTGACATTTGTATGATGTGCATTACAATGGTTTGTGTGCATGTGCATCACTCCTCTCATGGTTGAGACCGAGACACTTGGTGGGATGTGCTGGTGTCTAGGGAGACCTCAGATGGGTAGCAGATGAGTGTGGTTGACAGGTGCAGATTGTGGTTTGGCATACGTCGTTGTTCCATGCCTTCGTTCATTTGCTCTCGCATGGACGGCTCTGTCAGCTAGGGGGAGTGTTGGTTTGTGTGGCTTCCACCCGTCACGACTGACGCTGATGCATTATCCAAATACCCACATTGGCGGTATATGGTAAAGGAGGGCGTTACGACACGACGGGCCTCCGGAATGTACCGAGACTTCTCCAGCACCTTCAACAGTGTCGGCAAGACGCGGTCGATGCGTTCGGGCAACACTATAGGCTTGTCGAGAGCTAGGAGAGTTTTCTCGGTGGGTTGAGACCCGCGCATCCGGTGGACTGTACCGGTGCGACGAGGAGACCTGGTGGCTGTACTAGTGCTTTCGATGTTCGGAAAGCTGTGAGTAATGTCTGGACGTTGGTTTTGAGATTTTCTAGCACTGCTCCTATCTTCTCGGTGGTCGAGACCTGGGCACTCAGAGAGCTGTTGCGGTGCCTCGAGGAGACCATCGTTATTGTTATTGTGGTGTACGCAGTGTGTTCTCCCCGTTGACTCGTCTGGGCTTAGCGGGGGTGACGGGGCCCGGTGCGGCTAGCTGCCGACGCCCAAACTTAAGCTCGCTAGGGGCTCATTTGTACTCTCCTTGTTTGTTTTTGCATGGGTCTACATGCCCTAAATCATTTCCAATTGACCCCTCCAAGTTCTAGCTCCCCCCCACTAGTGTAGAACTTGTTACTCAGCTAACCAGCCAATCAGAGAATAGTCCTTGTTCTATTTTCTGGCAGGCAGGGTTTTCTCAGTGAGCCCTGCCAGACGCCCGACAGCCCAAAACCCGGGCATTGTCCGTTTTGCCTGAAAACTGGACCATATCATAATACCAACTCTGTGAACGCAGTCGTGTGGTCAGAATCACCTAGAAAAATAGCAGCAAAGAGTTATGACTACCCGAACCCAGGCAGTGCCTACGACGGTCCATGACGTCAAACAGTGACGCAGCAAGAGACATGGGCCTTAGGCAGAGGACGATGCTTCAGGTGCCATGGCACAGTCAAAACTAGTGCTGGGTGCATGCAGATAGCATATGCGGTGGCAGTGACCGCCGGCGGCCCGACCGCCGAGGAGGCCAGCCCATGGAGCTGAGCACGTCGCCGGAGGGAGGAAGCCTCAGCAAACTGCCAGAAGGCCTTAGCGTACGTCGGCTCCACAGGAAAACACTTTAGCAACGTCAAGTCTCGTCGTCAGTAATCTGCACGCCAATGTACACAAGCCAGGAGGACACAATAGAGCACAATGGGAGATGAGCAAAAACCAACAATCCCCCATGACTCAGAGGCGTAGTGCACATGTGCGGGCAGAAACACAGTCAAGAACT
The DNA here is from genome assembly GCA_023375785.1 of Penium margaritaceum. Taxonomy (NCBI): domain Eukaryota; kingdom Viridiplantae; phylum Streptophyta; class Zygnematophyceae; order Desmidiales; family Peniaceae; genus Penium; species Penium margaritaceum. The sequence goes on along the minus strand of SZWC01010748.1, from coordinate 65,441 downwards.
AGAATTCCCCAGGCCACGCAGAGACAGAGGCAGGGATAATGAGAGACACTCACATAGGCACGCCAACCAAACTCACAACCTTCTTGAACGAGTCGCATTTTAATGCCTTGGTCAAGAAGTCAGTCAGCTGCCGTGATGTCTCAACCCACACAATGCTGACACTACGCTCATACAACAATGAGCGCACATCGTGATACTCAATGTTGATGTCCTTTGTGCGTGTATGATGTACGCCGTCATTGTCAGCAATGGCCACATCGCTCTCATTTTCACAATGCAACGTGATGGATGCGACAAAATGACGCAACTCGGACAATGGACGACGCAACCACACACTCTTGCATGCGCCTGATCCAAGGGCCACGTACTCAGCCTCAGCAGTGCTGCGTGCAATGCACCCCTGCTTGCTACTTCGCCAGGGCACAGCCGTGCCGCCGTTCAGAAATATCCAACCTATGCGACTCTTACCGTCTGGACTGCCGGCCTAGTAACTGTTGGTATATTCCACCGTGATGACAGACGGCTAGCGGCGTAACATGAGGCCTCACCAAGGAGTGGATACAACATAGCGTAGTACTCAGATCGAGGCCTCAAAGTTGAGGTGACACGGCTCCTGAGAAAACTGAGCCAAGAGGTTGACGACGAATGCAATGTCTGGGCGCGTCGTCATCGCCAAGAACATCAGTGACTCGATGACTCGCAGATACGTGGTCACGTCAACTGGCTCCACCACAACGGCTGGGTCAGGACTCTTCAGATTTACCTGGCCATCAGGTGACATGGGTGAAGATGCGCTGGGCACGAGGGGCAGGTCCACGGCGAAGCAAGTGGACAGGTTCTATACATAAGCAGCCTGGTGGACGTGCAGGATGCCCTAGGAGCGATCATGCTTGAGCTCCATGCCCAGGAAGACTCGGGCAGACCTGAGATCCTTCATTTGGTAGGCGATGTGCAGCAGGTCCTTGACACGTTGGACGGCAGCCATGTCAGGGGACAAAACGAGGAGATCCTCGTCGTAGACAAGGACAACGACGAGGGTCTGGCCTCGCGGGCTGAGGATCAGTGCAGGGTCAGCGGTACTACGCTGAAGGCCGTCGCGAAGGAGCATGCTGCTGATCTCCTGGTTCCAGCACCGAGGCAACTGCTTCAGACCGTAGAGGGCCTTCCGTAGCGGCCAGACTCTCACAGTGCCGTCATCGAAGCCTAGAGGCTACACCATGTAGAGCTCCTAACCCTCCAGCAAACCATGGAGAAAGGCGTTGCTCACGTTCATCTGATGCAGCTTCCACCCATGCTGGGCAACCAGACTGAACGCCCGGCTTATGGAGAATTGGTCATCTTAGGCAAAGATCTGGTCACAATCGACCCTAGGGACCTGAGTAAACCTCTTGGCTTTGAGGCGGGCCTTGTACTTGTCCAAGGACCCGTCGGGCTTCCATTTACGCCAAAAGTCCCACTTGGCACCGATGGCCTTCCGACCTGGAGGGAGGTTGACGAGGTCATACACGTGGTGTTGTTGGATAGAAGTGAGCTTGTCAGCGCAAGCAACATCCCAGTTCGCGGCCTCAGGAGAGGCTCGAGCCTCGGGCAGGGTGGCTGGGTCCTCCGGGTGTGCTATGGAGCACACTGAGAGAGCGTGAGCATCTTGAGCTCCACGTGGGATGCATGTGAGTGCAGCCATAACAACATGCCGACGCTCGTGATGAAGCATGACGTAGCCCAGTGCAGAGCGAGGGTGAAATTCTGCAATGATAGCCAAAGTGGTCAGGCCGAGAGACTTGGTGCCAGGGTTCGCACTCACGACCGTAGGATTTGAAAAGACACGTGGAGCGACAGGGGGCTGAGACGCCACAGGGAAAGGTGCTGCGGTCTGTGCACTCACTGACACCCAAGTTCAGAGGCTGCTGCCTGGGCCACGCGTGTAGCACGGTTGGGCAGGAGATGGCGCCGAGTCTGACGGGCCGGAGGGACCAGTGGACGTGACTAGGGCTGCTAGCCCGGAGGGGCGAGCGGACGCGACTGGGGCCATCGGCCCAGAGGGGCCAGCGGGCGCGACTGGGACGGCTGGCCCGGAGGGGCCTGCGGACGTGACCGGGGCCGCCGGCCCGGAGGGGCCAGCGGGCACGACTGGGACGGCTAGCCTGGATAGATTAGTTGATGTGACTCGGGCGGTTGGCTCGGTGGGACCACTGGACACGACAGGGACAACCGGCCTGGAAGGGCCAACAGGCGCATCTAGGGCTGCCGGTCCAGAGGAACCAGCGTGAGCGTCTAGGGCTGCCGGCCCGGAGGATCACTGGATGTGACTCGTGCGGCTGGCTCGGAAGAGCCAGCGGGCGTGACTGGGGCTGCTGGCTCAAAGGGGACAGGTTGGCACGATGGGGACTGCTGTCTCGGAGGGACTAAGGGATGTGCCACCCAGAAGCGGTAGGACGGACGACGGACTCACCACTCCCCCGCTCGACGGGAGGGACACCGACGAGCCGTAGTGAACGAGATCGCGCGGAAACAGCTCCTCAAAGAAGAGGGCATCGCGAGACTCGACGATGCAGTGTCGGGAGGGATCCCAGAAGTGCCAGGCCTTGGACTGACGAGAGACATAGAGAAAGATGCAAGGACGCCCGCGGGGAGCAAGCTTGCTGCCCTGTTGCGGGGTGGGTGGCCACACAATGGCCACGCAACTCGAGATGCGAGCAGGGCGGAGGTCGGCTCGCTGACCGCACCATTGCTGGTACGGCGTGGACTGGCGTGGAAGGGGTCCGTGAGGAATCCGGTTCCAGACCCATGTCATGTACGCCATGGCTTCAAAGTAGAAGCCATTGGAGAGACCAGACTCAACCCGCATGGTGCGAACGGCATCCGCCATGGTATGGTTCCACCTCTCGGAGACGCCGTTCTAGGCGGGCGTGTAGGGCGCGGACGTCTTGTGGTGGATGCCGTGGGAGGCAAGAAACGTCGTGGTCTTTCCCATGTACTCACCACCGCAATCGGAGCAAAATCGGGAAAGAGTTCGACCGCACTCGCACTCCGCAAGGACAAGCCAGTCCTGAATTGCACGAGCGACATCGCTCTTCTGTCGAAGGCAGAAGACCCAGCGATAGCGAGAGTAGTCGTCAATGAGGGTGAGAACGTAGCGGCCATGCTCTCCAACGGACTCCGTGGGGAGAGGACCCATGACATCGGAATGGACCAGGTCGAGAGGGGCGGACGTACGGGAGGAGGACAAAGGGTATGTGGACCGGAGCATTTTTCCCTCAGCGCAATGAACGCACTCCGTGGGGCACGGCAAAGGGAAAGTCTCTAGGTCAAGGCCCTTGGCCGGCTGGGTACGGAGCATGCTGTCGACGGTAGCAGAGTGGCCGTGGCAAAGGCGGCGGTGCAAGAGACGGGTGTGCTGCGGAGAAATTGTGCTGGTGACAAGCACATGGCCTGCGGTGGCCAATTGAGAGGCGACAGGAGAGGAAGACAGACGAGGCACGTGCCACAGGTTGCCACTGGCGGTGGCGTCGAGAACAACAAGACCGGACGGACCCAACGACACAGTGCCAACACCACGCGAGTGCACAGCGTCCATGCTCATGCAGTCAAGGGAGGTAATAGACAGGAGGTTGAGCTCAAGACCGGGGACAAAAAGGACATCGCTCAGAAAGACATCTGCGGCAAAACCACGGAAACGAGTGACACCAACGTCGCAGGTAGGTAACACCTGGCCGGAGCCCGTCCGAACACCGGAGACATCGCCAACAGGACCAAGCATACTGAAGGCCTTGCGAGAGGCCTTCATGTGATGCGTGGCCTCGCAGTCGATGATCCAGGTCTCGGCCGGGTCCTGGGCCGGAGTCGCCAAAACGCTAACAGTCACATGGCAGCAAGCAAGAGATGCGGACGCGGTGGAAGGGGATGCAAACCGAGACTGCAAATCATCAAAAGACAAAAGGGGACGGCGAGACAGACGAGGAGGCAGGGCACGACCGCAGCTCAGTCTCAGTCATGCACGGTGAAGGGGTCGAGCAGGAGTTGACGCAACTCACACTTCCCTGGGGGGAGAGCGAGGCAGGTCGAGCTGGAGCACAATAAACTACTCCAGCTGTCGCTCACGCGTGGACGGCCCGGAAGTGTAGATGGAGTGCGGGGTGATGGCGTCGGAGCCTAGATAGAAGGAAGACTGCTTTGGTGAGTGGAACGGCGGCGTTGACAGCTGCGGATGATGCTGCTAAGGAGCTGGCATCTGCGGGACTGGGGTCGTGGTCGGAGGAGTGGAGCTGCTGGACGGGGTCGAGGCGTCAGAGGCAGCGACAGAGACGGCGATGGAGGCGAGACGGTGCTCCCTCTGGCTACACATGGTGGCGATGACGCGAGCCTCGTCTGTCGGTAGCGGGCACGTGTACCACCTGTTCCCTGGCTGGCCACAGTTGTAGCAGACCAAGCCAGTGCCACTAGACCTAGTCGATTGCTGCTGCTGCTGTTGCTGCTGACCCTTTCCCTCTTTGATCCGACGCTTCTTCTTTCCCAGCATCGAGGAGATGGTGGAAGTCGCTGCTACGGGGGAGGCGACAGTCACGGAGGCGACGGTAGGTGAGGCGAGGGCCTCTGTGCGCTGGAGATGGGACTCCAGACGAGCTTCCTCAATCCTGAGGAAGAGCTCGTATGCCCAGGGCATGAGGGTGCCCTGAGCCGCCATGGTGGAGAGAACTTCCTGGGAGTAGTGGACGAAGACATCCACGAATGCGTCCGTGGCACTGTGCTTAATTGTGAGGAGCGTGGCGAAAGGGGGTGGAGCAGAGGTGCCGAGGCAACGAAGGATGTCCTCAATCCGCTACTAGTAGGCAGTGACTGTCTTTGTCTCCCCCACGTGCAGGGAGTTGAACTCTCGTAGCAGACGGCTAGTCTCAGCCTCGTTGGATAGACAATGGGGACGGGTGAGAACATGCCATGCGGCAGCGGGATCTTGTGTCTCTCCAGAGGTGAAGTCGCCGAGGAAGGGCTCTATGGCTAGGCAGGACGCCGGTGGAGTGAGAGGGACAAGAGCGCATGCGGCACGACCAGCGTTATTCAGCTGGTCGACCTGGGTGGAGTTGTACGGAAGGGTGTAGTACGCCCATAAGCCCTCACCTTGCGCCCAGATGCAGAAGGTGAGCTCCCAGCTCCGGAACTGCTCATCGGTGTGGAGCGGTGGGGGTGGCGTCTCAAAGTCCTTGGGCCTGAGGCCGGCGCCCAGAGTGGGGCCAAGGACTAAGGGCACAGTTTGCCGCTGGCGCTGAGTTTACAGCTACGCAAGGTAATGTGTAGCCGCAGACACAACGGAGCTTGCGTGCCTAGGAGGGATGAAAGGCAGTGGACCACTGCCATGAGTCTTGAAGGCCGACGGCTGCATTGCTGCAAGCTGCTGCGTCAGAGTGGCAAGCTGTTGCTGGATGGCGGCTAGGGGGTCGGAGGCGTTGGCGATGGAGCCTGTGGACTGCTGCTACTACCGCTGCTGCTGCTGCTGCTACAGCTGTAGCTGCTATAAGAAAAAGGAGGGGATACCCCCCCTAGGGGTCCTCCCAACGGAGGAGGATCCCTCCCTAGTGGGGCTGTTAACCATGGGTGTTGGTGCCCCCTTTTCTGTGTGTTTTTTTGTCTTCTTTTTCTTTTGTGTGCTACTGATGTTAGTAGTGACGTCAGCCTAGAATGGCTGACATTAGCACTTGTTGCTTGCGTTAGCTGCTGCTGGTGCTATGGAGTTTCTTCCCCCCACTCTCCACTTTTTTTTAGTGTTGATGACGTCAGCAGTGATGTCAACAGTGATGTCAGCTGAAGGCTGCTGACGTCAGCAGTGGTTGTTACTAGAGCCGCTACTATGCGGTTGTAGCCACTGCTGTTGCTGGTGCTGTTGACAATGTGTCTGATTTTTTAACGGGCTCCGGACAGGTGTTACATGTCCGCGGCGTCGGCGTTGTTGGTTTCTGTGGTCCTGCCGATGATGTTTTCGTGATCGACGTCCTCTTTGTCCCGAGTCTTGAGCTCAGCCTTCTGTCTGTCACTGCCCTTGATCGCATGAGCATGGAAGTTATGCACTCGCGTGTTGGCCTAAAGTGGCGGGGGCGGGGTCTCAAAGTCCTTTGGCCTGCGGCCGGCACCCAGAGTGGGACGAAGGACTAAAGTCACTGTCTGTCGCTCGCGCTGAGCCTGTTGCTACGCCAAATAATGTGTGACAGCAGACACAACGTCGTTGGCGTGCCGAGGGGGAAAGGAAGGCGGTGGGGCACTGGTGTGAGTCTGTGATGCCAACGACTATAGTGCTGCAAGTTGCTGCGTTAGTGCTGCAAGCCATTACTGGATGGCGGCCAGGGGGTCGGATGCATTGGCAACAAAGCCTGGAGACTGCTACTGCTGCTTTTGCTGTTGCCGCTGTTGCTACTACTGCTACTGCTAATGCTACTACTACTAGTGCTAGTACTGCTACTATTGCTGCAACTGTTGTAGCTGGTGTAAGAAAGGGGGGCTGGGGGTCCCTCCAATAGAGGAGGACCTCTCTCGACTGGGGCTATTAGGCATGGTGGATTTTGGTGCTCCCCCTTCTTTTTTCTTTTTAGTGTTGCTGATGTCAGCAGTGACGTGAGCCTAGGATGGCTGATGTCAACAGCTGCTACTGTGTTTTTGCAGGGTGGCTTCTATAGAGCATTTGCCCCTCTTTTCATCTTCATTTGTTGTTGACATCAGTAGTGACGCCAGCTAACGGCTACTAATGCTAGTAGTGGCTGGTGCTAGGGCTGCTACTGTGGCAGCTGCAGGGCAATTTCTCTTGCTGCTGCAGCCGCTGCTCCTACCCCCACTACTGCTGCTGCTACTGTTGGTCTGCTATTGCAGCAGCTGCTGTGGCTGCTTCTGCTGCCACTGTTGCTCCGATTGTTGGTGCAGCAGCGGCTGCTGCTACTGATGCAGCTGCCGCGACTGCTGTTACAACAACTGCTACTTCTATGGCTGCTGTTATAGTAGCAGCTGCTGTTACTGCTCATGTTGTTATTGCTACTGCTGCTAAGCTGCTACGTGCTGCTGCAGCAGCAGCTATGGCACTGGCTGTAGTCGCTGTAGAGCCGCTGGTGGGGTGGAGGATTTTTTTTCTTTTCTTTTGGGTTGGTCCCAGCAAGCTCGCTACTCGCTATGAGTAGCGAGCTGCAAGCTCGCTTCTCGCTGCTTGCAGTTTGGTGCTCGCCGCGAGCAGCAAGCTTGCTGCTCACACCTTGCTGCTCATGGTGAGCAGTAGGCTGTGAGCAGGTACAGCTACTGGTTGCTGCTGTTGCTGGCTGCTGCTGGCTGGTGCTCGCTGCTACTACTGCACCGACTGCTGCTGTTGCTCGCTGATGCTGTTGCTACAGCCTACTGTTGCTACTGCTCGCTGCTGTATTTGTCACTCATTACCACTGCGAGTTGTTGCTGCTGGCTGCTGCTACTACAAGCTGCTGCTGCTGCAAGTTGCTACGAGCTGCTGCCGCTGCCAGCTGCTGCTACTTCACACAACTACTACTGGCGGGTGTTGCTACTACTTGCTGCTCCTGCAAGGAGCTGCTGCTGCTGCGGGCTACTGCTGCCAGTCACTGCACCTGAGTGAAGTTGACGCGTGCGTTGTCATTGTGATGCGTGGCGTCGCTGGCCGCCCACCTCCTCGCGTTACGCGTGGGGGTCAGTGCTGCCGGAAAAAATCCGGCAGGATTTCCCCTGGCCCAGTGGGCGTGGGAAAAAATCTGACGCCGCCACCAGGCGGGTCAATGCTGTCAAAAAAAATCCAGCAGCATTTCCCTTGCACTAGCGCATATGGGGGTCCACATGCGTTGTCTTGCACTTGTAAGCCAGTCTTCTGCTGCTGCTACTGCTACGCTCCGGCCCTGATACCAAGCTTGAAATGCTATGCAACAGGTTGGGGCAGCAGCGTTGTTGATGCAACGTGCAGGCTTCAACGCTCATTGCTTAGTCTACTGCCCCCTCAGTCTGCCGCTCTAGAGTCTAAGTCTGGATGCTCTGGGTTTGTTACTTTGAAACGCGCGCGCCATTGTTAGTGCCAGAATGCAGCTGAAAACTGAAAGTGACTGATTAGGAATGAAGAATGAACAAGAATGGGAGACCCGTCCAAGTTCTAGATCCCCTCCTGCTCTATAGAGCTTGTAACTTAGCTAACCAGCCAATCAGAAAATAGACCTAGACCTATTTTCTGGCAGGCGGGGTTTTCCCGGTGAGCCCTGCCAGACGGCCGACAGCCCAAAACCCTGGCGTCGTCCGTTTTGCCTGAGAAATGGACCATACCATGATTCTGACGCTGCAAACGCAGTCGTGCGGTCAGAAGCAGCTAGAAGAATAGCAGCAAAGAGTTATGGCTGCCCAAACCCAGGCAGTGCCTACGATGGTCCATGGTGCCAAACAGTGCCACGCAACATGAGACATGGACCCTAGAGAGAGCATGACGTTATAGACACAATAGTACAGTCAGATCCAACGCTGGATGCATGCAGACAGCATCTACGGTGGCAGTGACCGCCGGCGGCCCGACCGCCGAGGAGGCATGCCGATGGAGCTAAGCACGTTGCCGCAAGGAGGAGGCTTCAACGAACTGCGTGTAGGCCTCAGCATATGTCGGCTCCACCGGACGACACTCCAGCAGCGTCGAGTCTCGCCGTCAGTCATCTGCACGCCGATGTACACAAGCCAGGAGGACACAACATAGCACAATGAGAGATGCAAAAAACCAACAACTTGTGTACCAGCTAGTTCCTTTTTCATATCAGAGCCATAGCGTAGCAGGCGCAACAACAGATGTAGTGGCGTACAAGTTCCTGACAACGCTGGCAGACCTCCCATATGCGCCAGTACATGGGAAATACTGCCGGATTTTTCCGGCAGCAGTGACGTGCCTGGTGGCGGCGTAATTTTTTTTACCACAGCCAGTGGGCCAGGGGAAATGCTGCCGGATTTTTTCTGGCAGCTCTGACTCCCACGTTTGACGCAGAGAGGCAAGCGGCCAGCGCAGCAAAGTCGGGCAACCTGTTGGCGACGACGCATGTGGCACTGTCAACCAGAGGTGTGAGCGACACGCGGCAGTAGTAGGAGCATCAGCAGCAGCAGCGGCGGCAGCAACAGCAATGGAAGCAGCAGCAGAGACGTAGCAGCAGCAGCAACAGCACTATCAGACATCGTTACAACAGTAAGGAGAAGTAGTAGCGGCAGCAACAGACACCTAAGAGGGAGAGGAAGGAGGCAGGGGAATCGTTTGTAGCGATTGCCCCATCCTCACAAATTCCTGGAAGCCGCACGATCAAGGAGACGGAGACACAAAATGCGTCAGCCACCCACGTGCCCTACACCCGAATGCACCTGAGTACACCCTCGTTTGGTTGTCTGTAGCCTCCAGCATTAATCGTCCCATGCCACAGATATAGATTTTTCTAACATTTCGAGTTGAGCACAAGATGAGGTCGTTTTGGCACCTTTTCTACCTTTTCAAGCCAAGACTTCCACCACTGCATTTAGCACAGTCAGGCACACCTGTGGTCCAAATTTCGCTTGATTTGGACAACCTTCATTTTTAAGTGCTCAGATGTAAAAAAACAAATTTTCAGCATTTCAGCAGTCAAATTTCTAGACTGGTGATCAATGTTCGCCACCATCCCAAATCAGCGAGAAAGGCAGTCAGATTTTCGATCGGACCACTTTCATCATCTAGCTCTTAAATGAGGGGAGACTGCGCACCAACCATGCGTGCGGCGGTAGTAACAGCAGCGGCAGCAGCAACAGCGGAAGCAGTAGCAGCGACAGCAGCAACAGCAGCAGCGGCAACGACAACAGCAGCAGCGGCAGGAGCAACAGCAGAAGCAGTAGCAACGACAATAGCAGCAGCAACAGCAAAAGCAGTAGCAACGACAATAGCAGCAGCAACAACGACAACAACAACGGCAACGACTTCAGCAGGAACGGCAGTAGCAGTAGCGGTAGCAGCAGCAGCAATAACAGCGGCAGTGGCAGCAATAGCAGCGGCAGCAGCAGCATCAGTAGCCGCAGCGGCAGCAGAAGTGTCAACAGCCTCAACAGCAACCAGAATGCTCAGGCAGGACAATGTTGCTGGCACGCAGGATAGCTCTGTAGACCCGCCCACTACAGACCCCATAGCGGATCTGCAACGCCAGGTCGATCATCTGCGCTAGATACTTGCCGCAACCAGCACTAGCCAGACTGTCCTCCCCGGACAGCTTGGTCCTGCTCTGAGTGCGGAAGCACATAGAGTAGCGCATCAGCAGGTGTAGCAACTACGGCAGACAGTTACCAGCGTCCTAGGCGCTGGAGCGGCCGGCCCCTCATAGCGCAAGGACTTTGAGTCCCCTCCTCCCGCCCTCGTCAGAGATGAGCAGTCCCCATCTTCGAAACTGCTCTACCGTATCTGGACACAGGGGAAGGGCCTGTGGCGGTAATACACTCTTCCTCATGATGACACCGTCCCGGAGCAGGAGCTTGAGGTGGGTCGCGCCGTCTCCGTACTCATCCTAGCTGCATCCAATGCTGACCACACTGCCTTGGAGCCGTTCCTCGGTGACGCCGCGGACGACACCAGCGCTGACCCCCGGCGGGCTTAGGACACGTTGACGCGACCATATTGTGCCTCCGGCTAGGCAGTTGTGAGCTGCATCCTAAAGGAGTTCACTTCCCTTCACATGAGGGAGTCCAAGCCCTTCACAACCTACTGGCATCGTGCACAATGTATCCTACGCCGGCTCAAGATAGCCACGCCTCCCTCGCTTGCTGCTCTCCTCACCATCAAGAATGGTGCCACTCCTGATTTTGTGGACATTTTTGTCCCCCATGGCCTACCCATCCTCGAGGCACTGGCGGCGCAAGGCACGTTGATGACTTGGGTGTACAATCTCTTCCTTAGCATAGAGGAAACACACAGGAGATACAGCTTCAGCGTGGTGGCTCTTTTGCGACCGTAGTTGCTACCTTCGGTAGCTCCTCAACCCTTTCCCCCGGCACTTCCTCCTCCGGCAACACCAAGGGCAAGGGAAAGAAGGGCGGGAAAGGCATGGGCAAGGGGCAGTAATCTTCCTCCGGTGGCACTATCCTGAAGTGCCACGGGTGGTACACATGTCCCATCCCTACAAACAAGGTCCACATTGTCAACGCCTTGCAACATGAACGCCGCCTTGGCACCTACGCTGCTACCACAGGCACTCCCATCTCCTCTAGTAGCACTATGGCCACCACCTTCTCCATCCCGCAGCCGGCTCCTCAGCCTCGACCACAACTTTGTCGTCCATTCTCCATCAGTAGCAGTAGTAGTAGTTTGTCCCGCTGCAGCCACAACCATATGCAGTACCATTGTAGCAGCAACAGTACGCTCCGGCGCAGCCGAGGTACTACCCACAACCTCCGACCGAGTGGAGCGCGTGTCCCCCATCCGGCATTTATGACCAATCACCCTCCAACTATACACTCATTTTCCAGTGTACATCGTATACCGTTTAGAAAGGTAACTTCCAGGAAATACACGTATTTTACGTACACCAGATGGCAACTTCCAGGACGTACACATACCCCACGTACACTGAAGGGCACCTTCTAAGAAACGACATTACTTGACTAGTACCCCATACACTCACCACATTCAACTCTCCCCTCCCTCCCCCCTAACCATGCTCACATGCACTTGCATATCTGAATCACAGCATGTTACACTAGTGTACGTTTAGCACCCATCTCCTCATACACTCCCCTCATGCACTCACCACATAGAACCCCCCCTCTCCTTCACTTCCCTTCCTCCCCTCCCACGATCACTTGTATATCTAAATCACAGCATTATACACTAGTGTACGTTTAGCACCCATCTCCACATACACTCCCCCCATACACTCATCACATGCAACCCCCCCCCCTCCCACATTCACTTGCACATCTGAATGACAGCATTATACACTAGTGTACGTTTAGCACCCATCTCCTCATACACTCCCCCCATACACTCATCACATGCAACCCCCCCCCCTCCCACATTCACTTGCACATCTGAATGACAGCATTATACACTAGTGTACATTTAGCACCCATCACCTCATACACTCCCCCTATACACTCACCATATAGACCCCTTGCTCAGGCCCCCCCACATTCCCTTGCACATGTGAATCAAAACATTATACACTAGTGTACATTTAGTACCCATCTCCACATACACTCTCCTCATACACTCACCACATACAACCCCCCCTCTCCCCACATTCACCTTCATATCTAAATCACAACATTTTACACTAGTGTACATTTAGCACACATCATCCCATACACTCCCCTCATACACTCACCATATAGAACCCCCCCTCACCCTCCCCACATTCACTTGCACATGTGAATCACAGCATTATACACTAGTTTACATTTAGCACACCTCTCCCCATACACTCCCTACATGTACTAGTGTACAATGTTGTGCGCAATGCTGTGTTCTCAATGTCCTCATTATATACGCAGATCCGATGATAGCTGTTGCATAGGTCCACTTTGCTCACAATTTGGGAAATACTGATATGCTCGGAGAAGGGGGTAACGGTTCTTGATGGTGATTTTGTTCAATGCCCGGTAGTCTATGCATATCCACATCTCTCCTATTTGCTTTTTCACGAAAAGTAGTGACGTTATGTAGGGTGACATGGAGGGAGTGATAACCTCCTGACCGAGCATCTCGTCTAGCTGCTTTTTTGCTTGGTCATCTTGTGATCGCTCATCTACGGCTATTTCTAAATGAGATCGTATGGCTGCACGAAGTCCCACGGACCATCTACATCAACACAGACGGTCGTTTCATTAGCCTTTTATGGAGCAAACTCATAAAACGTTAGGGCTGTCGGATCCAAACATCAACGGCGTTCCATCCTCAGACTGACGGGCAAAGCGAGTGAACCAATCACAGGCTTGAACAACTCCTCCAAACTTTATCTGAGGCACATGTCACCGATTGGGCAGCAAATTTGCTGATCGTCAACTTTGCATACAACTCCTCTTCCACCTCAACTGGAAAATTACGTTTTGAGGTAGTGTATGGTAAACTTCTCATCACATCAGCTGGATTGTAGAGTCAGAGTAACATTCCCGCTGTAGACCTCCACCGCCCAGACTTCACAAGCATTTGGGAGGAAACACGGCAGACCCTTGCAAAAACGCAAGCAGTAATGAATCAAGTAGCCGACCGACATTGTAGCGATGGCGTGTTGAAACCTGGTGACAAAGTCCTCCTCAGCTCTGCGAACATCAAACTCCAAGGACAGGACTTCACAAACCTCAAACCTTGCTCATTGGGACCATTTGAGATCAAGCGAATGCAAATCCCTGTCATCGCTCGACTTTGCCTCCCTGAAAACATGGCCATCCACCCTATCTTCCACATCAGCAATCTCAAGCACTACCGAGATCCTAGTACGCAATGACAAGGCAGAGTCATTGCACCTCCATCTCGTGTACAAGTGGAGAGGGATATAGAGTACGTGATGGAAGATATCCATGGACATCAACGTCATGGGAATTCGACCAAGCATCTGGTCTAGTAGCACGGCTACGACACAACCCACATCAATTTGGAACCCTACGAACATCTTCAAGAAGTCGATCATCAACAGTAACCCTCAGAAAGCAAAAAATTGCCAGCTTTTCAACTCATCGAGAACCGCTGACGGTTCTGAAAACCAACCATTTTGACGTCTCGGTCCATAGTGACCGCTTACAATGGCTTGGACCAGTGACAAGTGCAAAGGACCAGCAGACCCCTCCTCCTCCTCCTCAGGGGTCATGAGCCCACGCTCGTAAGCCATTACGGATCTGCGGAGTCAGCGGTTACACCGGAGAGAGCAGCAGGACAGGACCCACCACTTTTTGATCCTTTGGATGAGGACCCTGGCATGCCAGGGATGGACGATGACACCCATGAGAGGGAGATTTGCGGGCTGTAGGAGCGTCTTCGCCAGCTTCAAACGTGTCCTGGTTCTCTGTTCCCGGAGATCCAACCCTTGCTTGATCCCTACCTTGGCGACTTTCCTCGCCCTGTTGTCTTTCCCATCCGTCGTTCCTCCTTGCCTGTGGTTGCTCTCCCCACGGGGCGGCAATCGAAGGACTTTGAGACACCTCCCCCGCGTTATGTCAGCTAGGACGACTTTTTGACTGATGGGAGACTCTCTTCCAGTTTTGGGCCACTGCAGAGGAGGTATGGCCCTACTATCACAGTCCGTACCAGGTTAGAGACCACGCTCAGGTACTGACAGCGGCTCAGGCAATGCGCGGACTTCTTTACGCCATGCCGCACGTGACTATCGTGGACTTTTGCCCTTTCCTTGAAGAGGCCAGCACGGGCGTGGGTGCTCATCCGTGTGGTGGCTGGGACCTGCACTACCTTTGCTTACTACAGAGACGCACGCCACCCACGCGGCTTACATTCACGCTTTCCACTCTCTTCTTCAGGGACCTGCCGAGTCCGCAGCTGGTTACTGGTGGCGTGCCATGCGCATCTACACACGCCTTGGGACTTTAGGAGGTACATGGTGTCAACCCGCCTGAGGCAAACGGTCTAGAAAACGGAGTACAATGACATCCGCCGACCGCTCATAGCATTTCAGCTGTGAGAAGATATCCCCCTCAGGATCGTGTTTCCACACTGTTCAGCTCACAAAGCTTGTCCCTTCTGTGGCCTCTCGGTTTCCCCTTTTAGCTTGTCCCGAGTCTTTTGCATCTGCCCTTGGTTGGCCAACTTATGCCTTAGTTTTCAGCACAATTCTCAAAGGTAAGAAGTGGATACTTAGAATGAGCAAATGAGTAGTACATATAGCAGTGGCGAGCTTGGGTGCGTTGGCTTGAGGCCGAGGCGCCCTAGCGCGATCTCTAGGGTGGTGCGCGCGCACTTTAGGCCCCTAGGTGCTCACGCACCTTAGCCCCCTTTAGGCGCGCGACCTAGCGCCCTAGGCGGGACTTGAACCCGCGATCCTGGAATTAATCCGCTTGCTCATTTAATCCAAGGAGCGGACCTGGGGGACTTGCGCTACATGCGCAATGCATACCCGGTTCGTCCTGCGGGGGACTTGCTCTGTAGAGCAGTGCATGCCCGCCTAAATCTGCCGCTGACTAGACAAGGGTCATACCAGAAATAACAAAACTCTCCCTTGCACCTATGTCCATCTGCGACTAGACTCTTTCAGTGGCCCAAAGCCATGCGATGTCGGCCTCCATGTGTCAGGCCGCCTCTTCAGCCCTCGTCTGCAGCGCTTACCAGTCCGATGCCCTGTGCACCAACCTTTTGCTGGTCACCATCAAGCAGCTTTGTGAAGAAGTCCGCAAGCATCTGCTTTGTCCTGACGTAATGAAGATCCACCACGTTCTTGGCGACCAAGTTGTGTGTGTAGTGGTAGCGGATGTCGATGTGTTTAGTCCGCCTGGAGAGTACATTATTGTACGCGATGTCAATCGCACTCT
Organism: Penium margaritaceum; assembly: GCA_023375785.1. Lineage (NCBI taxonomy): Eukaryota > Viridiplantae > Streptophyta > Zygnematophyceae > Desmidiales > Peniaceae > Penium > Penium margaritaceum. Next base: position 49,970 of record SZWC01010748.1, on the reverse strand, counting down.
TGTTGTCAATGTGCACGAAAGTTGCCTCCTTCTGCGGTGCTTGCATCTCAGCAAGCAAACTGCGCAGCCACTGTGTCTCCTTGCACGCTTCTGAGAGTGTAACGTACTCAGCTTCATCAGTGGAGATCAAGACACAATCCTGCTTTCTGCTCGCCCAAAAGACAGCTCCGCCATTCAGGATGCACACGAATCCTGAGGTGGACGTCCTGTCGTCAAGATTGCCTCCCCAGTCTGCGTCGGTGTAGCATTTGAGGCGCAAAGGGTCTGTTCCTTGGAGGCCACCGTAGCGCAGCCCCCGGTGCCGTGTCCTGTTAAGGTAATGGAGAATCCGCTTCACGGCCTGCCAGTGGAGTGGCCCAGGGTTGGCCACATACTGACTGGTCAGCCCCACAGCAAACGCGATGTCAGGCCGTGTGCCAACCATGGCATACATGATGCTCCCTACCGCAGACTGGTAGGGGACATTCTGCATCTCACGACGCTCTGCTTCCGTGCTAGGGTAGTGAGAAGAGGTGAGTTTGGTGTCAGTGGGGAGAGGAGTGCTGAGGGGTTTGCAGTCTTCCATGCCGTAGCGCCAAAGCACTTCCATGATGTACTTCGTCTGGTTGAGCTCGATGGTGCCTGCTGCTCGGTTGCGGTGGATGGCGATGCTGAGGTAGTACTTGAGCTCTCCCATGTCCTTCATCTGAAACCTGTTGCTCAGCTGCTCTTTGAGGACCACAAGGGCCTTCTTGGAGGTAGAGCTCAGAATCAGATCATCCACATACAGTGCGACCAGCAGCAGCCCTTGGTCATCCGCACGCACATACACACTTGGATCGTTGTGGCAGTGCGCGAAGCCAATGGTGGCCATGAAGCCATCCATCTCCTCGTACCAGATCCTTGGGGCCTGTTTNGATGGTGCCTGCTGCTCGGTTGCGGTGGATGGCGATGCCGAGGTAGTACTCGAGCTCTCCCATGTCCTTCATCTGAAACCTGTTGCTCAGCTGCTCTTTGAGGACCACAAGGGCCTTCTTGGAGGTAGAGCTCAGAATCAGATCATCCACATACAGTGCGACCAGCAGCAGCCCTTGGTCATCCGCACGCACATACACATTTGGATCGTTGTGGCAGTGCGCGAAGCCAATGGTGGCCATGAAGCCATCCATCTCCTCATACCAGATCCTTGGGGCCTGTTTCACCTTGTAGAGCGCTTTGACCAGCCTGCAAACTTGCCCGGGTTTGGCTTTGACCCCCTCGGGCACCTCCATGAATATCTCCTTGTCCAGCTTCCCATAGAGGAAAGCCGTCTTGACGTCCATTTGGTGAATTTCACTGTCGCGTGCAGCAGCCACATACAGATCGGATCGAGGTAAAGGCAGCGACAGGAGAGTAGGTCTCGTCGTACTCAGACCCTGCTCTCTGTGAGAATCCCTTTGCCACTACTCTCGCCTTGTACTTGTCGATGCTGCCGTCTTGCTTTAGCTTCACGCGCAAGACCCACTTCACGCCCACCACGTGAGCGTTGGGTGGCTTGTCCACCAACTCCCACGTACCATTCTCCTTGATGGAGGCCAACTCGCTCTCCATCGCCTCCTTCCACTTTGCGGCATCCGGCCGCGAGAGAGCTTCAGCGATGGTGCTTGGCTCTCCCTGCGCAAGGCACGACCAGCTCAGGCCGGTCCACTCGGCATTCCCTGCGTTGCACTTCTGGAAGGGTTGCTTTGGCGCGTGCTGTGCCTTAGCGGTGTTGGTGCTCGCTGCTCATGCTGCTGATGCTGTGCTTCCCCAGATGAGGTAGCAGGAGGTGTAGAGCCACTGGCCTCCGAAGAGGCCTTGGACGTCTCCGACAAGGTGTCGGAATCCGTCTCCGCTTCAGCCTGAGCGGACGCTCTCCCTGTGTCGGCAGTTGTCACTACCTGCAGCTTTGGCATTCCACACCAATTAGGAGGGGGTACATCTCCCGCCTCCAGCAGCACAATCCACTCTCCCTGTTTGAGAGAGTCCTCGGGGTCGAGCAACTCTTCCTTTCCGTTTGACTCTTCATTTAAGTCTACGTCTTGGGAGGTGAAGACTCTCCCAGCTGCCTGGTCCCACAGCCTGTACGCCTTGTGCGCGGCTTCATAGCCGACCATCACGCACTTGCACGCACGTGCATCCAGTTTGCCGCCTCCCTGCCCGTCTTGGACCTTGGCCCAAGCGATGCAGCCGAATACTTTCAAGTGAGAGGAATCAGGCTTCTTGCCTGACCACGCCTCTTGTGGCGTCATCCGCTCCTTGCTCTGCTCCGTACTCGCCCCCTTGCTGTGCAGTGCTGCGGCTGGCATGAGGTTGATGAGGTAGCAGGCGGTGCGCGTAGCTTCTGCCCAGAAGCGCAATGGCAGTTTTGAGTCAAACAACATGGTTCGTGTCATGCCCAGAATGGTCTGGTTCATGCGCTCGGCCACGCCGTTGCTCTGCGGTGTGTAGGGGGTGGTCGTTTGGTGGTCGATGCCATGCTGTTTGAGCCACGGCTTGCACCCCTCATACTCTCCGCCGTTGTCGCTACGCAAGGCCTTGACCTTCTTTCCAGTCTGCCGCCCCACCATGGCGACAAACTCCTGCTGCTTTTCCAGCACCTCTCCTTTTTTTTTGAGGAAGTAGACGAACACTTTTCTGGAGTAGTCGTCGATGAAGGTGAGGAAGTACTTGCTGCCGCCGTTGGATGCTGTGCGCATTGGGCCGCACACTTCGCTGTGGATCAGGTCGAGTATGGCCTCTGTTCTGCGACCGTTCTTGGTGAAGCGTTTCCGCTTTGTCTTGCCTTGTAGGCAAGCATCACACCCCTGATTGTGCCCACCCTTCAGCGCGCACCCTTCCAGCCCGCGTACCAGCTTTGATCCTGCATGACCTGCAGGGTGCTGTCAGCCACATGCCCAAGGCGTGTGTGCCACAGCGAAGCAGTTGCTGCTCCCGCGTCTTTGGTTGCCACAGCAGGCGACTTGGATGGTGCTTTGGCTTTCACCAGTGGTGCATCGTCCGCTATTGCCTCGGCCGCCGCAGCGTGCCCCTCGTCAGCGCTCTCAGTCTGCAGCACGTAGAGCCCGTCGGTTCTTGGCACCTGGACGATCAGGTCTGATGTGGCGTAGGAGACGGTGACGTCCTTGTTCTTGAGGATCACCGCCTCCTTCTGGGTGAATATCACCGTCATCTCCTGATCGGTGATCGGAGAGACAGACAGGAGGTTCGCGGCGAATGTGGGCATGTAGACCACGTTTTGAAGCCGCAACTCCTTCTCAGCTCCATTGAGCTGAGTTCGCACAATTTTCTCTCCCTCACCCGCTGCGTACTCGATGCCGCCATTGGCGCACCAGAACTTGGCGGTGGACGGTGTGAGAGCAGAGAATCCACACGCTTCCCTAGAGGTGTGGTAGTCGGTGCCTGAGTCAAGCCCGAAGGCTCCAGGCCAAAGTAGTGCCGACCCCTTCGCCGAAGGGTCGCTCTTCGCCATCATGCTCGTTGAGCTGTCCACCTTCTTACGGTGGTTGCTGTTCCCACTCCCACCGCCGCCGCCTTCCTTCTTGGGAGCTCGGCACTCCCTAGCCCAGTGCCCTGCCTTGCTGCAGTTATGGCACTTGCCCTTCTTCTTGGCATTCTCCCCGCCACTTCCACAGCTTCCACTGTTACCTTGGTTGGAGTTAGTGCCGCTTGAGCCACTTGCGTACGCTGTGTTATTGATGACGACGTTGTTGCGCCGCATGGCCTCATTGTGCACGTACTCGGAGACACGTGGATACGTGAGCTCCGACTCCGCCTAACCACCCAGAGTGGTGATCATTGGGCCCCAGCTTGGCGGTAAGGCCATGAGGAGGATCATGGCTTGCATGGCTTGGTCGAGATGCCACGACATTGCATGGGCTTCTTGAAGCAGTCCCTCGAATTGTTTGAGGAAGTCGGGGATCGACTCTCCCTCGCCCACCCGCAATCCGATGAGGCATTGCAGGATGAACAGCCGATTAGCAAGGGAGGTCGATTGGTACACGTTTTTCAGCTTGGTGTAAGCATCAGCTGCCGTTATGCACCCCTCGATGTGGGAATAGGAGGGACGGAGAGATTGAAGTGACGAGAAGCGCCAACGCAATGTTCTTGCGCTCTTGCCAAGCATCGTGCTCTTGGCTTGTCTCGTCCTCGGGTTCCACCTCCGTCCCTTGCAGCATCTTCAGGTACCCTCGCACCCTCATTACCACCTCAAACTGCCATTTCCAGGTTCCAAAGGCTTCACCATCGAACCTTGCTATGGCATCGGCCGTGTCCAACTCGGTGGGCCTTGAGGGGAGAGTGAGCGCCTGACTTTCCGGCATGGTGCCGTTTCGGTCAGCGGTCCTCTCATTGACTCTGCGCGTTCTCCTCTGCTTCGTTGAGACCGATGTTCGTTGATGAGGCCGATGTCTGCTACCGAGTTGTCAAGGTGCAGTCCGTTGCATGCCCCTCCAGCCGATGGCCCCTAGCTATGGTGGAGGAAGTGCTCCCACAGACACGAGGTTGTACCCACAAGGGCAGAGCTTGTCTCGTTAGGACTCGAGGGTCATACCCACAAGGGCAGAGCGTGTCCTCGTTCCTTGTCCGTGGAGAGCGGTTTGGACCACGAGCCGAACTCGTGTCTGTCCTCTCACACTTGTACGCACCTTAGGCCTAGGTAGGCCGACGATGGAGCAGATGGAGCTGAGTCTTCAACGC
>SZWC01010748.1:29801-45156 GCA_023375785.1 Penium margaritaceum | reverse complement strand
CCCCTCCAGCCGATGGCCCCTAGCTATGGTGGAGGAAGTGCTCCCACAGACACGAGGTCGTACCCACAAGGGCAGAGCTTGTCTCGTTAGGACTCGAGGGTCATACCCACAAGGGCAGAGCGTGTCCTCGTTCCTTGTCCGTGGAGAGCGGTTTGGACCACGAGCCGAACTCGTGTCTGTCCTCTCACACTTGTACGCACCTTAGGCCTAGGTAGGCTGATGATGGAGCAGATGGAGCTGAGTCTTCAACGCCGCGAGTCTTGGATGCCGATGAACCTGCCACTTATGTGAGCAGAAGGTTTACAATGGTCACTGATCAGTGTGGGCCCATAACCCTTTGTCAGCCCGCCTGAGGCAAACGGTCCAGAAAACGGAGTACAGTGACATCCGCCGACCGCTCATAGCATTTCAGCTGTGAGAAGATATCCCCCTCAGGATCGTGTTTCCACATTGTTCAGCTCACAGAGCTTGTCCCTTCCATGGCCTCTCGGTTTCCCCTTTTAGCTTGTCCCAAGTCTTTTATATCTGCCCTTGGTTGGCCAACTTATGCCTTAGTTTTCAGCACAAGTCTCAAGGGTAAGAAGTGGATGTTTAGAATGAGAAAATGAGTAGTACATATAGCAGTGGCGAGCTTGGGTGCCTTGGCTTGAGGCCGAGGCGCCCTAGCGCGATCTCTAGGGTGGTGCGCGCGCACTTTAGGCACCTAGGTGCTCGCGCACCTTAGCCCCCTTTAGGCGCGCGACCTAGCACCCTAGGCGGGACTTGAACCCGCGATCCTGGAATTAATCCGCTAGCTCATTTCATCCAAGGAGCGGACCTGGGGGACTATCGTTACAAGCGCAGTGCATACCCGGTTCGTCCTGCGGGGGACTTGCTCCGTAGAGCAATGCATGCCCGCCTAAATCTGCCGCTGACTGGACAAGGGGCATACCAGAATTAACACATGGCTCTGGGCGCTTTGCACGCTCATGATTGGAGTCCGTCTTGAGCACGGAGATATCTTCTCAGGGTACAGCGATGCTGTGCTCGAGCACTTCTCCACCTCCCTTCAGCTTCTTCCTTGGGCCCATGAGCTCTTCCTCCAGGCGACTTCCGCCCACGAGGCAGCTGTGGCTCATTAGGAGAGTTCCCTTGCTACAGCGGTCATCGCGTCACCGCCGCCGCCCCTCTTTTGGACCACTTTTCCATCCTCTCACACACCCTCCTCTTCCCCTTCCACCACGGCTACCCTGACTCAGATGTAGGGTGTGGCAGCCACGGCACAGGGGAAGAAGGGTAAGAAGAAGTGTGGTTCGGGCCAGCAGCAGTTGCAGCAGCAACAGTCATCGGGTGGTAGCAGTGGACCAACTTTCCACTGTGGAGGCACTCATCGCTACAATGAGTGCCAGAAGTTGCTTGACTTGGTGCGGATCACCCGCGGTATTTAGGCTGCACATGCGCATTGGGCTATGTCGAGCAGCACAGCCTCTGGTCGCGGGGCGACCATGACTGCAGTGGTTCCCATTTCCTCACCGGCAAGCAGTGGCGACCCGGACCCACGTGACCGCACCATCGCCGAGCTCCGTCACCTTCTGCTGCTTCGCTTTGAGGGACGTGCGAGTGTGTTGTCAGAGCCGAGTGGTTTACACCTTGCTTGTTCATTTGTTCTCCTCACTTGTGCTGACTCGTGTGGGGGGGCACAGCTGGCATGTGATGACGATGGGCCTAACAGTACCGATTTGATTCATGAGTCGCACCTCTATGCCCTTCGTCGTTCCTCCTCACCTGTTGCTCAACGCCCAGGCTGAGTGTTCCATTGCCCATCCTACAATGATGTCCTCCAGTCGTGATACCGATGGCACTTGGATCATCGATTCTGGTGCCACACATAACATGACCTGTCTTCTTAGTGACTTTTTTGTACTTGGTCCAATTGTGTCGGTTCGTTCCGATTGCACAGGCTTTGGTCAGTCCTTGCCAATCCAAGGTGTTGGTGTTGTGTGCTTCGATGATCCGTCTAGCCCCTTGTATATTTCCGAGGTGCTTTTGTGCCTAACCTTGACCTTAATTTGCTTTCTGTACGGGCTTCCACTCTGATGGGACTCTGTATGGAGCACACTGCACACTCCGTGATTGTGACTGCTATTGATACTCATACCATTGTTCTTCGTGCCTCTATTGTGGATGATCTGTTTTGTGTATCTCATATTTCTTTTCCTCCTTGCTCCCCCTCCCCTCCTGCTCATGATTTTGTCACTGGCATTCTGTCTGCTGAGCACCAGAGATTGCTACATCGTTGCCTGTGTCATGTCAGCTCCAACACTGTGTCAAAGCTCATTCGAACACACCCCACACTCGGTCTTGACGCGGCTTCTTTCGAGTAGCCACCCAAGACCGACTTTCTCTTCTCTGCTCAAGGTAAGATGCATTGTTGTACCTACCCAGATTCCCGTTCTCGCGCACTTTGCCCTCTCAAGTTAGTCCATTTAGACCTTCTCTGTCCTCTTCCTATCCAGTCTATGTCCGATCGGGCCGATACTTCCTGACCCTGGCTGATGACTTCAGCCAAATGCGATGGGTCTACAGCGTGTACCAGAAGAGTGGCGCCGCTCTCGCGGTTTGCCTCTGGCTAGTGATGGCTGAGCATCAGTCTCGCCACACGCTACATACCTTCCGCTCGTACTGATGCGGCGAGTTCCTTGGCAAGATGGACAGTTTCTTCGCTGAGCACGGGGTTTTTTACCAGGTCTCCGCTCCTGCTACTCCTCAGCAGAACGGTGTCTGGAATCGCACCATGGAGGATGCAGTTTGCGCTATGCGGTCTGAGTGCACTCTCCCGGAGTCCTTCACCTTTGAAGGATTTTCCCACATGACGTGGGTCTTGAACCGCTTCCCACACGGTCCCCTTCCTGACTACGTCACACCGTACGAGCTTTGGTTTGGCCACCATGCTGACCTGCATCTTGCTCGTGTCTGCGGATCCCTGGCCTCTGTGTGGTATAACGAGGATCAGCAGGGGTCCAAGGTCTCGCCACAGGGTCGCTTGTGTGCCTTCGTGGGCATCTCCGCGCGGTTGAAGGCCTCGCGTTTTTGGGACCCCGCCCGTCGTTGCATCATTGAGTCTCATGACGTGCTCTTCTTTGAGTCTCTCACCTACCGTGATCTGACCTTGATCACGTCGCTGTCTGTCACGCATGTTCCTACGTGTGAGGCTTCTCGACGGATGGGGGAGTCTGGGCCTTCGAGTACCTTTTGCATGGTTGATGTGTTTGTTTGAGCCCCCTCCACTTCTCGGTCTCCGACTCTTGATGACCCAGAAATCATCGCTGTCGGTCCACAGACCTCTCTAGCATAGCCAGCTTCTACCCGTGTTCCATCGCACCCCATAGGTACCCATGATCCTGTACTTGTGTCCGCCAGTACTCGTGCCTCTATGCCTGGTTCTGCCTCGACTCCTGCTCATATTATCACATCTTGTCCCGTGTTTCCCTCACACGCATCTCCCCACACTGCATCACCTACTCCTTTGCCTCAGCCATCACCAGCTGTGGTCGTGCCAGTCTCTGAGCCTGAGGTCAGCCCCTTGAGCCTAGGTGACTCGTATGAGCCCAACGGTCATCTTTGACCATTGGTCTCCGGAGTCCAGCGAGTGTCAGGTCCCGCACCTAGGCGCTCGACTCGCAGCATCGTGGAGTTATGGTTAATCACCCCACTTTTATAACCTCAACAACCTATGTATACCACTCATCCATAATCATCACTTCCTAGAAGTTTACCGGTGTGTATGCACTTGGGACATCACCATTTTCTTCATGAACAAATGTAACTATGTTTTCAGGGATGATTTGAATGCATATTGTTAAAGTTAAAGCAATCCGTTTACGTTTATTGCAAAATGTATGTACTTGTTTAACATTGGGCCTATTTCTGTCCCAAAAACGCTCTTAGGGTCAGATCTATAATGCGTAGTATTGGCTCAAAGGATAGCTGGGACACAAATGAATAATTGTAAGGCATCGGGACACGTATCAAATTTATGAGTGACATCGCCGTTATTTGCTTGATGTCGTCCACCCCCCCCCCCCCCCCCCCCCCCGCCCCCCAGTGCAAGTGAATTAGGGAAGTGTATCGGGTAGTGTATCGTGGGATCAAGAAACATGTACACCTGTGAATTTCATGATCTCCCCCACCCCCGCCCACAAATGACGTTGAGTGTATTGGGGAGGTGTATCATAGAGTGTATCGTACATTGACATAAAATTGTGTACAAGTGTACAAATACACTAGTGTATTAGAACCACCCCCCAGCATATCCACTACCCAATACACTACCCCAATACATTATCGACTTTGAGGGGGGGGGGGAGATGGGTGTGGGTGACGACCCCCCCTCCAAGTTTGAAGTTAATGCGGTAAGTATTTGTGGTAAATATGCCAAGAAATAAACATTTGCTTTTCTTTGTAAAGAAAGCTTTTAGCGATCGAGGACGCCGATCGAAGTCAACGAACGCCTGTCGGAATCTGAAATCAGGAACTTAACTTGCGAGCATTGTGCGCAATGAGCGAGTTGCGATCAACACAACAGCACCCCGATTAGAGTTCTGATCCCCCCCCCCCCCAAAACACCTTGAGTGTATGTGGGGAGTGTATTGGGATGTGTATCTGAAGTGTGGCCAAATCAATACACTAGTGTATTGATTTGGCCACACTTCAGATACACATCCCAATACACCGGCCTAATACACTTCGACTACATGGGGGAGGCCTCCCTCCCCCATGTAGTCGAAGTGTATTAGGCCGGTGTATTGGGATGTGTATCTGAAGTGTGGCCAAATCAATACACTAGTGTATTGATTTGGCCACACTTCAGATACACATCCCAATACACCGGCCTAATACACTTCGACTACATGGGGGAGGCCTCCCTCCCCCATGTAGTCGAAGTGTATTAGGCCGGTGTATTGGGATGTGTATCTGAAGTGTGGCCAAATCAATACACTAGTGTATTGATTTGGCCACACTTCAGATACACATCCCAATACACCGGCCTAATACACTTCGACTACATGGGGGAGGCCTCCCTCCCCCATGTAGTCGAAGTGTATTAGGCCGGTGTATTGGGATGTGTATCTGAAGTGTGGCCAAATCAATACACTAGTGTATTGATTTGGCCACACTTCAGATACACATCCCAATACACCGGCCTAATACACTTCGACTACATGGGGGAGGGAGGCCTCCCCCATGTAGTCTCCCCCCCAAGGCCTCCCCCCCAAGCCTCCCCCCCCCTCCCCCCCAAAGTAAAAAGTGTATCTGGTAAGTGTATCGGAAAGTGTAGCTTGGTAGACAACCGAAAAGATACACTTGTGTATTCTTACTATAGTCGATTGAAGGTGAAAGACATCATCGATTCTAGGCATCAGACGGTGTGCAGAGGACAAATAGTCAAACAGAATACTCCGCTGGCCTCTTGCAGGAAAACTAACCAATCCCCGATCTGAGGTCCGTCCCCCCCCCACAAACTGCAAGTGCATATTGGGGGACTGTATTGGCGAGTCCATCGCAAGCTCGCTAGAGAAAATACACTTGTGTATTTTGACACGTGTTTTCATGCGGCTCCCCACCAGATACACCACCCAATACACACCCCAACTATACATATACTCAGCGGGACCTAGTGGGGGGAGAGGGGGGGGGGCTTTTGGGGAACGCTCGAGCGATGATACAAAAAACGAGACGACCTATCGTGCGAGCGATGATCACGAGTACATCATTTCTAGTATCCAGTAGAATTTAGCGTTGTTCATAGAAACACAAACATAACACGAACTCTCATAAAGAATATAGTAGGTAACTTTGAGAATTCACTTACATTGAATTTACTCTCACAATTCTTTGTAGAATATCCAATTTAAAAATGTTTTCAGGTCATGTATTCTTTTAGAACGTTCAATGAAAGTCTTGTGGTCACGTACACAAAAACAATTGTGAACATGATTCCAACAAACAATTTCTAAGAAACATTGTCAACGTTCTAGGCTAGTTTCCAAGAAGGATCATCACCATGTGTTGTAGTGTTGTACACACTTTATCGAGTGTGTGGATTAAGGGTGATTGGGCATAAATGGCATCACCAGTGGTGTCTGCACTGCTCACAAAGAGGTACATCCAGCCTGTCCTGTAGGGTACGATCTCGTCAATCGCAAGTTTCATATCGCTTGTGATGTAGCACCTGACCTTGTGGCCATCAGGCCCAGCACTGAGGCGTGTGCACTTGCCACGCAGAGCTCTCCCTCTATGGCGCCTGATCCAGGAACACGGAGGGAAGCTCTTTCATCAAAGGATGCTGATGCTTGGCGTGTTGCCTGCGAGCATGAGCTTCGTGCCATCCGAGAACACAAAGTTTACGAGCTAGTCGACCTTCCACCTGAGATGAAGGCTATTCAGGTCAAGTGGGTCTTTTGCAAGAAAGTGAAGCCGGACGGCTCATTCGAACGCCACAAAGCTCGCTTGGTCGTCAAGGGGTACTCTCAGATTGAGGACATTGATTACACTGACACCTTTGCCCCTGCTATCCGCATGACCTCAACTCGTGCTTTGTTTGGTGTAGTGGCTCAGCATGACTGGGAACTGCACCAGATGAACGTGAACAATGTGTTCCTCCATGGCTCGCTGAATGAGGAGCTTTACGTGGCTCAACCACCAGGCTTTGAGAACGGTGACAAGGTCTGGCACTTGCGCAAGTCCTTGTTTGGCCTCAAGCAGTCTCCTTGGTGTTGGAACCAGAAGATCACCGGCACTCTGACTTGTGCATGATATGTACAGAGCGAGGCAGATCCCTCTCTCTTTATCCAACGAACACCTGGGCGTTTCACCGCCATCCTGGTCTATGTGGATGAACTTCTAATCGCGTCTCTTTCCATGGAGGCCGTGAAGGAGGCCAAAGCGGTCCTCTAGACTGCCTATAGGATGAAGGATCTTGGTCATGCAATGGTGATTCTTGGCATGGAGATCGTGCGAGACCGTAGACGAGAGAAACTTTTATTTCATCAGGCTCAATACGCACGTGTTGTGGGGGAGCACTTCAATGACCTCCTTGGTGCAGTGCCCACAACCTCCACACCTCTCACACCTGTTGGACAGGATGCCCTAAAAGTGGACAACCCCACACAGCTAGGGGAGACAGTGGATGTGACCTTCTACCTCCGCCTCATTGGATCTCTCATGTACGTGGCCACTATAACACGCCTCGACATGGCTTTCACTGTCAACCTCCTTGCACAGTTTTCGCAGGCTCTACGTGTTAGAGTCTTTCATGCGACTGTGCTAGTGGTGCGATACGTGGTCTCCACACCGTACCTCATAATATGTTTTTGCCGGCAGTGTTCGATGGTTCTTGACGGCTACACCGACAGCGACTGGGCCAAGAGTCCACATGGACGGAGTCGCACCGGTTACGTGTTCCTGGTCGGTGGTACCGTTGTGTCCTTGCGTAGCGGGAAGCAGGGTTGCATTGCACATAGCTCATCAGAGGCAGAGTATGTTGCTCTAAGTGCAGGGGCTACTAAGGCAGTGTGGCTGCAACACCTGTTCCTTGAGCTGGGTGATTTAGCACCCGCCATTGTGCTTTGCTGCGACAACCAGATTGCTCTTGCCATTGCGGAGAACTCTCGTGTCTTTCACGCTTGCACAAAGCACATTGCGGTTTAGCATCACTTTGTGCATGATCTGGTGGAGCGACACGCGATCTCTGTCATATGGGTAGGCACTGACATGCAGCGTGCTGACTTCTTGACGAAGGCACTAGCACGAGGGAAGTTTCTGGTGGCCATTCGTTCTGTTGGGCTTCATCCCTTTCCTGAGAGTGGTTGAGTTCCGGTGTTCCTATGCTTGTGTTGCGACTGTTTATGCACTCCTTGTTGTACTCGTTCCAGTGCTGCACGTGTATGGACATGCGTACCATCGGGTCATGGGGGAATGTTGTGATTTGTGATGTTCCTATCAACCTGTACAGTTTACTGTGACCACTCGGTCGTGTCCATGCTCGTGCAGATCCCTGATACGGGTCCAGGTGGTACAAGTGCATCTTTTGGCGGTGGACTACCACCTTGGAGCTGACTGACGACCATCCCAGAGCTGTGGACACGGTGTGGGACTTGCTGCAGTTTTTCTACAACACGTAGGAGTTTATCGGTGGAATGGCCATGAGCCTGATTTGCATGTTTTTGCATTGTGTGTCCACCGTTTGATTCCAGATGCATGCATGTGACTAGTCGTAACGTCCGGCTTGTGATAACTCACATCTAGGTTCAAACGACATAGCCTTCTGACATGTCTGCGCTGAGTTACAGCCAAAGAAATGGTTTTGGGCCGGTTTTAGGACAGATCTTGTGTTGCCGTGTGCGACAACCACCGTGCGCCACGGCAGGTACTTATGCCATGGATATGCCATTTGTCATTTCTCTCTGCAAATGCTATTGAAGCATTCTGACATTTTGCCTCGTGTCTCCTAGCGAGACCCTTGGCGTTGTGTGTACGACTTGTGACTGTCGTCGCCATTTGACCAGACACTGACACCTAGTCAGCGGCTATGTCGCTAGGAAGCTTACACGCATACTCTCACTTGGAGATTCTCGAAGGCCCCCCCCTCCCCCTGTTGGTGTGTGGGCTTTGGCCTGAAACCCTTGTGAGGACCCATCACAGGTACGTTGTAGCAGAGGCAACTACAGCAGCAGCACGCAACATCGGCAATGGCAGCGGCCGTTTGAGCCGCGTACAACAGCAGCAACCAGTGGGGGCAGCAGCCGCAACAGTCGGTTTGGCAGTAGCAGCCACATCCACTACAGCCAATTTGACAGAAGAAATCGCAGCCTCGCAGCTGAGCCGTCGCGCAGCAGTGGCAGCAGCCACGCGGCTGCTCACCAGCACTTGTGTAGCGGCAGCAAGGCAGCACAGCCTCAGGGCACCACAGTAGTAGCTTGCAAGCAGCTGCTACGTAGTAGCCTCGCAGCAGCAGCAGCAGCGGCACGGCTGCTAATCAGCAGCCGTGCAGCAGTAGCAGGGCAGCGCAGCAGCAACGTGCGAGCAGTCGCTGCGTAAAAGCCTAGAAGCAATGTGCAGTAGCTGTGTGCAGCAGCAGTGCGCAGCACTGCCTTGCAGCAGCCATTGCAGCTGCAGGAATTGTAGCACCGCGCGGCAGCAGCAGTAGTAGCAGCGGCGGCGGCGAGGAGCTGCAGCGTGCAGTCGTAGCTGCACACGCACATAGCATCAGCAGTAGCACGCGTAGCAGGGGCAGCCAAGGCGGGAGCAGCACCTGCTGCTGCCCCCATTGCTACGACGGGAAGCTGCCTTGCAGCTTCCTGCGGCGAGCTCGCAGCGAGCTTGTAGCGAGCTTGCGGTGATCGGCGAGCCCGCAGATTGACGAGCTCGTCCGATCGACGAGCTCTCCACGAGGGTTGAGCCAGGCAGCCAAAAGAAAAAGCACATGGAAGGAGGGGGAGAGGACACAGGGGGGTCCCCGAGTGGGCCACCCGAGGATAACCCCAAAAGGGGCACCCGAGGAGGTGGCAACTGGAAAAAAGAAAAGGGAGTGAAGAAAAAAGAAAAGGAAAAAAACAGCACACTGGGTGCACCCACACATTGGTGCACTAACTCGCCGTCAGCAAACGACGGCGACCGTAGCAGCAGCAACGCTGCGTGAGACGCAGTAGTAGCAGCAGCGGTGAAGGTGGTTGGAGGCCACAGTCGTCAGTTGACGACGGCAACGTAGACGCGTAGCAGTCGGACATCAATTTACCACCAGCGTTGTTGTGGCCGTCCTCGTGATTGCGTCACGGCACATTTGAGACATTGTGCTTTGATCACCCGATTCCCCCTGTGGCCTTGTGCCAGCGGGAGCGAGTGTCTTATACACTCACCCACGCCAGGCTCCTGAGATGAGCGCACCGGCGTGGCAAGGGGCGTAGCTGGCGCCTTAGCTGGCACCGGCAGTGCAGGTGTGGCAGGTGCCACAAGTGCAGTGGCAGTTGCAGCCGTGACACACGCCCCAGGCGTCCAATGGCTTTGCCTGCTACTTCTGCGGCGACCGACACCATGGCTGGCGCCAGTGTCTCTAGCATCCTACTGGGTGGCGACCGCCCTGGTTACAGTCCCGCCCTACTCCACTATCCGACTCAGAGACATCAGCTCATACCGTCGCACCTCTCAATGGAGCTATGGCGGTGTTGTACGCCGAGCTCCAGGGTCTGAAGCGCATGATGCAACCTCTCACAGACCATGTGGTCTCTGAGCGGGCCGTTGCCACCCTGCCGCTTCAGACACCCCTACCTTCCTCCTTGCCATCCTCACCTCCATCGCTGTCATCACCTGACCATGCCACACCTCCCGACCTTAGCTCCACCTCTGATGCCCTCCGCTCTGTCTTGGAGTCAGTTGGAGTCATCCCGACCATCGACCCCTCCGCTTCTGTGCTAGTCCCTTTAGCTCGGCGTCGTCACGCTCGCACTCGGCACGCAAGGGAGCGGACGGCACATTTGGCGAGACGTGCCCAGGAGGCAGCAGCAGTCGCAACAGTGGCAGACGTCAGCATGGAGATGACTCTCTTGTCCCCAGTCGCAGGGTTGTTGCGGCATCCCTTCGTAGCTTCTACCGGTGCGTCGGTCGAGGGGGGGATGGAGTGTCCACCGACGACCATCGGAGAGTGTAGCACGGATGCGACAAACAATGCTTCACGACAGGACGCTCTCAGTGAGGACAAGACATCCGAGGAGTGGTCCGACGTGGATTCGGAGACGGACGAGTGGTACGACACGGGGTTGGAGGCAGACATAGAGATGGGGATGGAGATGGAGACGACAGTTGATGCAGCAGAGACCACGACCACAGAGGCATGTGTGGCAACAGCAGTGGATGGGGCAGTAATAGCAGTGGTAATGACAGCGGACACATGTGGAGCAGACGTCCAGGCAGTGAGTGTGTCGGCAGCCATCGACGTCGTGACAGTAGCAGCAGTTGCGGTCATTGCTACTCACAAGACGCCGGTAGTGGAAGCGCTTGTTGGTGCAGACACCACGATGGTCGTCGCTCCTATAACAGCTGGTACAGCCTGCGTAGGGGTAGACGCTCCCTCAGCCACAGCATCTACCATTGCAGATACACATGCGGAGGGGGTACCCGGAAAGGCAGGAGACGTCCAGGTTGCCAGCACTTCTGCTATGGCCAGTGCCATTGCGGTAGCTGTCTGTGGAGGCGCAGCCGTTGCGGAGGACGCATCTCGACTAGTAGCTGATGCACCAGCAGCCGAGCAGGCCCCTGCGCTCGAGCGTTTACACTCTGTGCTTCGGACCAGGAAGATGCAGTCACACGTGCGGACAGGCACCTACAGGACCTCACGCTTGAGCTACGTGCATCGAGCACACGTTGGAGCACCGCAGATGCCGCGGGTCGTCGGTTAGCGGCAGTAGACATGGAGGATGTATACACGTGCCTCGAGGCTGCTGAGTGGACGTTCCACGATGCAATGTGGAGACGGTCGGACTTGCACCGACAGTTGGAGGAGGTGATATCACTGGATGCTTTAGCAGCGACAGCCCGCGCAAGAGTAGCTGCTATCGTGGCCAACACTGTTGACAACGGAGTGGCGGTTGTGCCCACGGCATCAGCTGAGCCTATAACAGTCACCCCTACAGGTGCATCTATCGTGGAGGATGCAGAGCTGCAGACCTCCTGCTCATGGCTGCTCTGACCGGCATCGCTGACACCATGGCGGTTCCAGCCGACAACACACCTGCACACGTCCGATCTACAGTTCCCGTACCCGAATGCCCGCGCTCCACGTTCGACGAGCAGGAGGTAGATGTGGCTTGAGCGGAGGCGCACGTGCAGGGTCTCATGGCCGAGCTTCGAGAGGCCAGCAGTCGTTGTTACACTACGGATGTCCCAGCATGGCAGGCTGCCGAGGAGTACGTGGAGGATGTGCACACGCATCTCGAGGCTGCTGAAAGGTCTTTACAGGATGCACGTCGGAAACGGACGGACGTTCAGCGGCAGGTGGACGATTGGTTGCGCACCAATGGTTGGGAGGAGCCCCGGGACACTGTACGGGCTCTCGATGACGGCGACGATGTAGCAGAGGTAGATTCACCGATGGATGCCGACGTCCAACTAGGAGTCAACGGCCGAGTGATAGGTGTGCCAGCAGCAGCCGGTGCCTCTAGAGTAGCACCTCTTGTAGATGCAGACGCTACAGATGTCGACATGTTGTCTGGTGACGACGCCCTGCCAACAACTGGTGGCCAGGCGACAGATGATTCGATGGCTGACCTACGCGATGAGGCGAAGAGGCTGTAGGAGGTCGTGGCTTGTGTTGACGCGCACGCGATTGAGGTCCACCGTCAGGTTGGTTCTGCGACTGCCCGCCTACATGCCGCAGATGCAGCCGCCCGGCCGACAGGTACAGCAGAGCTCAACGAGCTGTACACGCGTCTCAACGCTGCAGAATCCGCATGGCGGTGTGCAGCTCAGCAGGTAGCAAGCATACATCAGGTGATGCACTTGGAGGAGGCCCTGAGCACTACACCAGCCACAGCAGCAGGTGACGACAGCACAGACGACTACGACAGCGATGACGACGACAGAGACGACGACGACACCGACGATGACGCTCCGGGGTGAGACTATGTGGGAGCACATTCGACCAGTATCATTGTCACCCTTACTATTGTCTTGCAGGAGGTGTGTGGCCATGGGGGAGCCAACCTCTGCAGCCCAGGGGGGGTGTTGGTGTGTGGGCTTCGGCCTGACACCCTTGTGAGGACACATTGCTCCGGTTGAGGTTATGCTGGTCGAGACCCGTGCACCTCGTGACTTGTACCGGTGTGGCGTGGAGACCCATTGCCTCCATGTGGTATGTATGTTGCATGCATGCAAGCGGGTGTGGTCGAGACCCGGACCCCGGAGACATGTTCCGAGGGTCATGAGGAGACCTTGTTGCTTTGTGCCTCTTGTGTGATGTTTGGCACATGCGTGTGTGGATTATGTGTTGCATGGTCGAGACCTGGGCACATGGTGAGTTACACCACCGTCTTGAGGAGACCTTGTTGTTGTTGTGTGTGTCGTACACAGCTTACGGTGACCCCTCGGCTCATGTCCATTCACGTGCAGATCCCTGAGACTGGCGACGGTGGCAGAAGGCTGGCAGCCAGTGACGACGGGCGCCCAGAAGACTTCCGTATTTTGCAGACTCGTGCTGTGTCACGGCACGTAGGCGTGCAGCCTATCAGGATGTAGATCTCGTCGACGTGGCCGTTCTGGTTCAAACGGCTCGTTGCTCTGACGTGTCTGCAGGGAATCATGACCAAAACTGTGTTCTTGCCACTGTTTTGTCCTGCTAGAAAAATAGTGCCGTTGTGCGCCATGTGTGCGTGTGTGCATCCACTAGGTCCGTGGCACAATTTAGGTTGGCCAGACCTCAGTTGTCATCTCTCTCCGCACATTTCAACATTTGCAGCTTCTGACACTTGTGTTTGTGTCCCTAGCCAACCCATTACTGTTCTCACCTCCACCTGTGTGTGCTAGTGAGTTAGCTAGCTGGCTTGCTTTCCCACGCTAGCGACAGCAGTGCTAGGAGCTGTCTCTCTTGGTATCAGAGCAGCGAGCCAGTGCTCGCAGAGCTGCGCAGCAGAGACGCAACAGCCGCAGAAGTCGTGAGCAACCGCAGCCGTTGCCTTGAGTAGCAGCAGCAGCAGTGCCCACGGTCTTGGCGGGAGGTCCTGGGAGGGCCCACCACCACTTCGACCGTTTTCTTAACAACTGCGGTCGTTCCGCGGTCGTTCCGTGGTCGTTCCGCGGTCGCTTCGTGGTGCTCCGCGGTGACAAGGCCTCCGCGTAGAGCGCGGCAGCCGCGCGACCGCATCGGAACACGCGTCCAGTGCCGCAGAGGCACTCGGTGTTCCGAATACGTTACCTCGCGGTGACGTTGCCACTACAGATCTGCGGTGTTCCGCGGATCCGTGCATCTCCGCCACAGCACTTCCGTGGCCGTTCCGGAACACAACGGTGCCGCTCGCCTCAGCTCCGCGGTCGCAAGTCCGCGGCACACACTCCGCGTTCAGAACGCTATCGCTCCGCGGCGGGTGCGGAACGTGCTGAACGCGGAACCCCAGCAGCTCGCGGCATCTCGCCGCGTTCTACATCGGCACGACCGGCATTCCGCACCTGACCGCGGAACCCCCGCGGCGGTTGACCTGACCGCGGTAGTGAGCGGCAAAATCACGGTAAACCGCGGTACTCCGCGGTAATCCGCGGTAATCCGCGGTAATTCGCGGTAATCCGCGGTGAGGTTCACCGCGGAAGGTATCCGCGGAGACGTTCCGCGGAGGAGTTCCGCGGGGAGGATACTCCGCGGAGGGGAGGTTTCGTGGAGACGCTCCGCGGAGAACTTCCACGGAGGGGAAAGACAGGGGAGGAAACAGGTCGCCATGCCGAAGCAAACCTCCTCCAGTATGGCTGCCGACGTAGCTGCCGAGGCCAGCGCCGTCAGCGGTCAACGTCGACCACCACCCTCATCACCACAGCGGCAGCAGCAGCAGCCGCAGCAGCAGCAGCAGTAGCAACAGCCGCCACTACAGCAGCAGCAGCCACTGCAGCCGCAGCAGCAGTAGCAGCGACTGCAGCAGCCGCCGCCACAACACCAGCAGCCACCGTTGCAGCAACAGCAGCAGCGGCCGCCGAGCCCGACGACGTTGGCGCGCCAAGTGCGCGCGCTGGCGGACCTACAGGCGGAGAGGCGCGATACCTTGACGAGGCAGGTTACCGAACTACAGGAAATGGTCAGGGGCTTGCTGTCCCAACAGCAGCAGCAGCATCCGTCGACTGACCCAAGCGAGGACCACCTTGTCCACGACGATAATGCTGATGAAGTCGCGGAGAACCTCTCCGACTTCGGCGAGGAGGGTGAGGAAGAGGTGCTCCGAGCGTGCCTCCTCCGCCTGGAGGCGCGACGCAGAGCACGTGAGGCCAATACAACCCTCCAGGGCACCAACTCCAGCATCAACGCTGACCCGAGCTCATCTCGCCGCCCACTGAGCTTTGAGGAGCTGGCTCTGCGGGCCCGCCTGGGTAAGGGAATTGCCTCCTCGATGCCTGGCCCCGCAGTGGCTTCGGCCGTTGCCCTGCCCACGGTCAAGCCACCCAAGTGGTTTGAGTCAGACCCGCCCGTCTTCCGGACTGGGAACGACTTCAAGTCCTGGGAGCCGCGCTTTCGCATGTGGGCCATGAGCGAGGGAGTCCTCCCCTACTACCTCGCACCATATCAGGCGTCTGACCCCGCTCAGACACACATGGCAGTCCGCGCAGCTTCCGGCCTGATGAAGGCCGC